>UCOH01005846.1:0-11455 GCA_900474275.1 Synergus japonicus
CCCTTGTAAGCACAGGTATTTAAGTTTTCTCTCTCTCTCCGATCATTTTAAAACTATTATTCAACTAAATTTTGGATGTTCTGAAAATTGTCGAACAGCTGTTCGTCAATCCCTTTTCTTATCTGCTTGAATCACAAAATTTTGAAGTGTTGTTTTTCTTTCTTTTAATTTATTTCTGTCAATAAATTCCATATTCTCTTTTGAAACGGTAGCTCAGTGAATTCTCCCTTACCCTGCCCTCTCCGCGGTCCTGTGTTAGCCTGGAATTTTCTAAAGTAAACTTTACTAATTGTAATTTTCTTTTGCTGGTTTTTGAGGAAAACTAGCTGGCGCTCAAACGGCTTTTTTTTTAAATTAATAAATAATCAAATTGAATAACTCATTCGCAATTATAATCTTTAAAATAAAAGGTTATAATATATATATATTATATTGTATATTATATTTTATATTATACAGGGTAAGTTTTTTAACTTGAGAAATCGAAATATTTAAAAAAACACGCATCCTATACGTACAAATTTTCTATGGCAAAAACTTTCTATTTTCGAGGGGGAAGATCGATTTCAAAAAAATTTACCTCACCCTAGTTTTTATTAGAGACATTTTTCACATAGGATGCGTGTTTTTTTTATAAATTTCGATGTTTCAAGTTAAAAAACTCACCCTGTATATAATATTATATTATATAATAATATTATAATAATCTAATATTACTTATTCATATTATATTACAATATATTTCACTTATCAAAGATGCACCACGACTCCCTACAGAGTTCGACTGTCAGCGTTATGAGTGTACTGGAGCACTTAACGCTTATTTTCATGAATTACTAATTCTTTTTCCATTTTTTAATCTATATAATCTTATAGGAAAAAACCTGATCTGTCTTTTAAGACAAAAAAAAGCAAAAAAATGGGTCCTTTCGAGAGAAAAAGTCAAATTTAATTTTAAAATTCACTTTTGACAGTCATAGAATAATTTGGAAAAAAAATGCTCACGGGAAATCGAAAGACCGTGAAAAAATCTATCAAAACTATGGTGTGCAAAAATTTTTTTATTGCTATTCAAAGATTCACAAATATCCGAAATAGATGGTATCTACACAAAACCATGACATTCCAGCCCCTCTCCTTCAGTAAATATTTGTTCAATGAGGAAAATTTTTTCCCCATAAACTATCATCCAATATGAGTAGAATTTGCCAAAGTTTGAGTTCGATCAGACAAAGACAAATTCTAAAGTGGATACACTTGACATGAAATCACCCATATGTAGAAAGATATTTGAGATTCATTTACAATAATTATCTTTTCCTGATAAACTACGAGTATTTGTCAGTCCGAAGAAAGTATATCGATGCTCTAATTAGCAAAGTGGCTAACTCCAGTTTTGTACATTTTTCAGGAGAACCAAAAAACGTTTCATTAATACATTGGAGCTCCACAGTTAGACAATTTTTGAAACAACTTTTGGAGCTCGAAAATTTGAATTACTCGCGTTCCAAGTTCAGAGCATATAGAGAATGTTATTTCTCAACAGAAAAAACAAAAAAACGATTTTCAAAAAAAAGTGAAGTTAGACACTTTTCTACTGAGAGCGTCGATATATAAAATTTGAGAACCACAGTAGGTTTGTTGAAATACAAAAAAATCTTATTAGATAGTCATCCAGGGAAAGCTTGTGCGATTAATACAAAAAAAACGATTGGTGCTTACCAATCGTTCATGCGCTCTTTTTGCCAGGACACCGCACCTTCTCCCACAAAATAATCTTGTAACTCATCGCGTACTCGAGAAGCAAATTCTGTATACCTATTGCCACCAACGTTACCTACGTCGCGCAAGAACAAATTATGCAATACAACGCAAACTTTTATTACTGAATCACATCTAGCCAGATTTGTCGTATCTAATAATTTAAATGTAAATAAAACATATAGGTGCAAGCGTCGTGTAAGTCGCAAGCTTCACGAAAGGCAGAAGTGGGCGAATGTTCAATAACTTTTAGAAATATTAGAAAAAAATACACCTAATCTACACTTTTAAATTTCATCATAAAAGAGTCAGACTATAGTGTCACACCCTCAATCAGATAACTTTATCACAATTCGTCACATCACCTACATATAAGGCGAAATATTGCATTCGAGCGAAAACATTGATACAGAATTTGTAAACACTATCCAAAGCAAGAATCGAGAAGTTCTTGTCTTGTCATATATAAACATCACTTTCAAATCTATTGAACAGAACCTTTCTGGCTCTATGAGGAAATAGATTATAATTTATAATTCAGGTACCTCTCTGAGTAGGAGTACATTAGACCTTGACCCGAGTTCTA
Organism: Synergus japonicus; assembly: GCA_900474275.1. Classification (NCBI taxonomy): domain Eukaryota; kingdom Metazoa; phylum Arthropoda; class Insecta; order Hymenoptera; family Cynipidae; genus Synergus; species Synergus japonicus. Next base: position 2,348 of record UCOH01005846.1, read on the forward strand.
AGCAATTAAATATTATGATTTGCTAGTGTTATGGAAATCACAGTCAAATTCATGTAAATATTTTTACAAGCGGCGTTAAAACGTTTTTACTTTTTCCACTCGCTAAAAATGAAAACAATCAGACTCAAGGCTACATAAAGTATATAAGAACGACTCTTCGAAATAAATTCCATTTCACGTTACGATAACAATTACGTTAGCTGATCATTGTCAGCAAGATGTTCAATCGTTCTATAAATTTATTTATACTTTTACTAAACATTTTTGGTGTTTCGTGGAGCTATTCTGAATCTCTAGTGGAAATTTCTCAAGGAAAACTCAGCGGAACTATTCAACAAACAAGAACTGGAAGAGATTATTCATCTTTTTATGCAATTCCTTATGCTGAACCTCCGATCAACGACCTCCGGTAAAATATCACTTGTTATTATTTTTATTTTTATTAAATAAGATTTCAAGTCTTTAATCTATATTATAAATGCTTACTTAATTTAGATTCAGAAGTCCTGTGCCTGCAAAACGTTGGAATGGGGTTCGTATGGCTGATAAAGAAGGAAATGAGTGTCCTCAGAAAATTGACGGAGAAATTGTCGGAAATGAAGACTGTTTACTATTAAACGTATATACGCCATTAGACAAATTTGAACCATCTATGGTAATTATTATTAAATTATTTCTAATTATGTATTCATATTTTACTTTTCCATTAAATAAATTATAATAATAATAATATAGTAATATATATATATATATATACATAAATTGAATTTTTAATTTTGATTTCGGTTTCATTAATAATATCTTTATCACGAGTCTAAACTCAAAATATGATGAAAATCTGGAAATATTACGGGAAATTTTATGGAATTTTTAAAGATTTCATGGGATATATTGAGATTTTCAATGTTATCGTAGAATTTAAAAAAATTTCAAGAATTTTCTGGGAATTTTTAGAATTTTTCACGACTATAATCAGATGTCAATCGAACTTCAAGGTACTTTTATGACTTTTAAAATATGTATTTTGTGGGCTTTAAATAAGGAATTTAAAACTTTTTAGGGAATTTTATTGAGGAATTTCAAGAGTTTTTTATGATTTTTAAAAGATTTTGTAGAATTTATAAAGATTTCGAAGGTTTTCGTCCAATTTTAAGGATTTTCAACAAATATTTCTAATTTATAAAAGATATTGTAATATTTTTAATGATTTTAAGGGCATGTATTACTTACCCGATCCCTACCTACCGACATATTTTTCTCTGTAAGGCTACGTCTACATTTATTGATATACCACATTGAAAATTTCTATATTTGAAGCTAAAGCCTTAAGGTACGTTTGTCTGATCCTAAATATAGACATTTAAAAAAGAAAATTAAAAAAAAATTTTTGTTATTTCTACAAAAATTTAAGACTAGACAAACCTACATTAGCATATTATCTTCAATTTTATAATCTTTCAACTTGATATCTTTATAAATGTAGACGTAGCGTTACAGAGAAAAAAATGTCGGTAAGGTAGGGATCGGATAAGTAATACATGCCCTTAACAGATTTTAAAAGATGAGAAATTTCCAGAAGTTGCTAGAAATTTTTAGAGATCTTCACTAATTTTAACATGGATTTCAAGGGATTAATTATTTTTAAGGTTTTTATGTTCGTTTTTACCAATTTTTAAGTGATTTTTACGAAAATCAAGAGATTTTTTAGGATATTAAAACGATTTTGTAGAATTGTATGGGATTTTAGGATATTTCGTGAAATTTTAAGGGATTTTAAAAGCTTTGTAAGAGTTTTATCAGGTTTGAAGGAATTTGAAATATTATTCTGAAATTTTAAGGAATTTTATGATTTCTAATAATTTGAAGTGATTTCGAGAGATTTTTCTGATATTTAAATGATTTTGTGAGAATTTTAAAGGAAAGAAGTTTCTGAAAATTTTAAGAGACTTTCATGAATTTGAAGCGATTTTACATGGTTTCAAAGGTTTCTTGGAATTTTTAAAGATTTTCACGAATTTTAACATAAATTTTAAGAGATTAGATAAACAAAATATAATAAATTAAATAATATTGAAAAAGAACGTAAATGCGCACGCGGAGAGCGCATTCGTTCTTGTAAGAATAAAATAATAAGATCTTTATACTGTTTAGATAAATGAAACATCAAATAATAAGTTATTGCCGGTGATGGTTTGGATTCATGGAGGAGCTTTCACTGCAGGAAGTTCCTCAACTAAATATTTCCATCCTGGATACCTTCTGGATAAAGACATAGTACTCGTAACAATAAATTATCGCTTAGGAATTTTAGGGTTTCTGAGCACTGGTAATTCGGTAGCACCGGGAAATTTTGGAATGAAAGATCAAGTTCTAGCTTTAAAATGGGTTCAGAAAAATATTCGAGCTTTTGGAGGAGATCCAAAGCGAGTTACGATATTCGGGGAAAGTGCTGGCGGAGTCAGTGTCAGTCTCCATGCATTTTCTAATGCTTCCAGAGGTAATAAATAAACAATTTTCACCTCAATACTTGATAAAAAAAAAAATAAATATAGAAAAATTATATTATACGAAAATGTTTCATTTCACAGGATTGTTTCAGCAATATATCGCACAGAGTGGCAGTGCTCTTGATCCTTGGGCTTATCAACCCAAAGTTTACTTTAGGCCATTTGTTGCTCAATTAGCTGTAATTGTTGGCTGTCCGTTGATTAATTCGATGGTTGTTGTTGAATGTTTGAGAAAAAAAAGTGCGTCACTATTAGTGGAAACTAGTTCGATTTTTGGAACATTTGCACGATTTGCTCAATTAACTTGGACACCCACTGATGAACCAGAATCTGAGGATGCATTTTTGACTGATAGTCCTGCTAATTTGATGGCTCAAAATAAAGTTCATGATTATCCATTCATTACTGGAAATGTTGTAAATGAAGGATTACTCATTACGCAAGGTAAATATTTTTGAGTACTACGAACATCCGTGCATAGAATTTGTAAATTAAAAAAAAAGTGGTTTCAAAAATTTTCAAAATGCTTATACTTTTTGAATTTTTATCCAAAATGGCTGGCCAACAAACTTGACCTTTATTTTAGGACACTAAAGAGTATACCAAAGAACAATCCAATCGGTCAATTCTTTCGAAAGTTATCGTGCTAAAAAACTAAAATCTACAGACATACCGGCAGACAGATAGACATACAGACAGACAGACAGACATACTGACTGACAGACAGACCGTTGTTTAAATAAGAGATTGTGAAGTTTATCGAATTTATTCACCAAATTTTATTTATTTACTCTCCAAGTAAACTTTGAAGTGAAATTTAAAAAATTTTAATTATACCTTTGAAGGTTCTTTTTTAAAATGACTGAGTGTATAAACTAACACATTGAAAAAAATGTCGCAATCACAAAACGTAAAAACTTTGCTTCAAAAAATGCATTAACATAATAATATCTTCTTTAATTTTAGTTATGCGTTCCAGCAAAGCTGCTTATGACCTCATCAGATTTAATTTTGATTTGGCCCTTAACTACTTTTCCAGTTATTATCTAAAGCCCAGAAATGTTTTGGCATTTACGGCAGAAGTGAAGCGATTTTATTTCAGAAAATGGATTTTCAGTTCAAAAGAAGAGGTGCGGTTAATAAATTATTATACTTTATTCAGTTTCTTTCAGTTTACTTCGTTTCCATAAAATATTTAACGAAACAAAATAATAGTCATTAAGTTTTCAATATAATATTATTTTACTTTATCAAACTTCTTTCTCTCTACAATGTTTGAAATATTTTTCAACAGTTCATTCAAGGACTTACAAGATTCGTGACTGACGGATTCTTCCTATACACAGAAAAGAAACTAGTTGACAATTTCTCAAAAAAATTAAAAGGACCTGTCTATTTCTATAATTTTGGTTACGAAAACTCAAAAGTTTCAGAGAAAGTGCGAAAAAATTACGAAGATGCTATGGTCGGTCATGCTCACGAACTTCAATATCTATTTCAACAGAATAATACAGATTTGAGAGGAACGGATGAAGAAGTATCCAATTTAATGGTGGATCTTTGGACCTCATTTGCTACAAATGGGTAAAATTATTATTTATTGATTTACATATTTAATGACTAAATCTTATTATATTATTATTTTTTAATTAATTCTTTTTTCTATTTTCAGAAAACCTACATCTGAACTTTTGAATTCTGTTAAGTGGACACCCTATGCAGATAACTCGAATTACCTTCAAATTGGGGGCAGTGCCCTTGATTCTGGTCCAGTAGTTATTCTCGAACAAAATTATTTTCCAGCACGAATGAATTTTTGGAATCAACTTTGTAACTCTGAAGATTACTAATTTATGGATTGAGATTTGCATTTTTATCGACATATGTAATTAACTAGTCACAATCACATGTTAACTTATGTAAAGAATACCTATTGATATTTAAAAAAACATTTTATACAGAAGTGAAATTGTAATAAATCTGTTAATATTTCCATATCTAGTTTAAAAACTTGCGTCACAGAAAAAATTAGTCGTGGAAACTTTTCTTGATTGTCATCGACTTTAGGATACGTCAAAATTTTATTTCAAATATTTCATAAACTTCTTTAAAAATCTGAAATCAAGTACTTTTCGTGAAAAATTCTAAAAAGTGCATTGCGTGATAATTGAACAGCTGCTATCCTAAGGTCGATGACATTCAAGGAAAGTTTCGATGACTAATCTAAAGAAAATATTGACTCTTCTATAATCTATTTAATCTGTGAACATTAGGGTGGTTCAAAAATGCATGTCAACAATTTTTTTGATGATAGAGAGTCTCGATCCCCCCAATTTGATTCGAAATCCGAAAAAAGAAAGGTCACTTTTTTTTTTTAATTTTGATTTTAATACGTACCGGTTTTGACTTGAAGTTTCCCATGTAAATTGCATGGGGAAAATCACTTTTTGGGGTTTTTGGAATAACTTTTCAGGGTTTGGAAATATGTTACGGGAGATTATAGAGGCTTGTTGAGGACTCTCCAATAAAGAATTTCATGTACCACACATATGGGTTTGACGCCCTTAACACACCCCCACGGTGCCTTGAAAACTACCGTTAAAACCAAAAATCTCAATTTCTCATAAAACCGGCATTCTGTACGCTTTATTCTCATTGTTTTTATAAAAATTATTTCTATTAGTCTAGTGTAATAATTTTCAAAATTGGTTAATTCATTTTTAATGATTTAAACAAATTGCATTTGTTTAAATTTTTTTTTTCAAAAATATGTTTGTCTTTATTAAAATTACTACTATTGGTCTAATGGAATATTGATTAACAATGTTTAATTAATTTTCAATTATTTAAATAATTTGAATTTGTTTAAATAATTTTTTTCTGAAAATTCTTTTTTTTTATCAAATATTATTACCATTGATTTAATGGAATATTTATTAACATTAACAAATTATTTTTCATTTGTTTAAATAAATTTCATTTGTTGAAAACATGCTTTTTCCAAAAATTCAAACTACTTGTAGTTTATTATCATTTCACGATGTACTTTTATTTCCAAGTATTTTATAATTGTATAAACAATAAATTATTATTTTTAAATCTAAGATATAAAACATTTATAATATAATATATTTATGAGATTTCATCAAATTACAAAGTTCACTCTTTTTCTTTTATAATTTACATCTTGTTATATTACTTTGCGGCGCGAGATAATCTTTCTTTCTTGCTATCTGGAAACTTTTTCCTATATTCTCTAACGAAATGTTTACAAACGGAGAGAAATAAAAATGGAAAATATTTGAAAATAAATTTGTGTTTGTTACGTAAAAATTTAGAATTCCTCGAATTTTTAATTTTATTTCTCTGCGTTTGTAAACATTTCGTTACAGAATATAGGAAAAAGTTTCCAGATAGCAAGTGTGACGTCCGAGATAAAAGACGCACCTACCTTATAATATTTAATTTGTCGCTCCTCGTTTTCTATCCAGTGGAAAGCGTGATAATAGAATTATCACACAATGCCATCAGAGTCGGGGATGAGGATAACTGAACAGAGTATGGTAATCAGCTAATCGTGATAAATAAATATTTATTATATTAGCAATTACAAGAAGGGGGAGGTTTACAATAATCAGTTAGTTAAATGAGTTTGGACATTCAATAAGTCAATGAGAGCTTCGTCAGGAATCCTTTTTGGGCTGCATGTAAAAAGGGGGAAAGAGTTAGAAAGGGTCACAGAGAGGGTTAGAATTTATTAATGGAATATGGGGACTTACCGATTAGCCTTGAGGGTGGAGCCTTTAGTATCAGTTGCTGCTGGATCTGGTAGAGGATTGCAGTAGGTGATCCTTGGGCTGGAGCGTCAGCGTTAGTTGATGCTGATCCGGCGTTGGTTCCTTAGTCAGCAGGGGGCGATGTTCTTTTTGACGACCGTAAATTGCATAAGGTGGACTATTTAGAAATCTCGGGATTAAACTTCAAGGATTCACTTCTAGGAATCAAGGGTTTATATTCAGGAACAGGAACAAGTAGATTACAGATTCAATGCTCAATTCGCACAATCAACGCACAATAGTCGCACAATAGTCACACAAACTGATTCGCAATAGATTAAATACGAGTCGCAATTGGTCACACCAATTAGTTTAACAATGGGACGTGGAACAAAGATAGGGTACTCAATAACCCTGGTTCGCAAGACCTTTAGCGTAGATTACAATAATTCAGGACGAGTCCTAACTGGACTTATAGTTCACTTGGTACTTGGTACCGACGGTCTGACTGGTTACTGGTAGATATCTTGAAGGCTTGAAGGGCAAGACCTCTCGGTAAGGAGCCTATTCGTAGACTCTTCGACGGATAATGAGCCCAACGGCACGGTAAGGAGTCGGATGTTTGACTTTTTGAGGCAAATTCGCCGGTTTTTATATTCAGCTTAATGAGGGTCCACTCTTCTCATTCCAGGTGTTGTGGGTGATCCAGTGGGTGGCCCTATGATAGTGGGCACTAAAACCGGGTGTAAAGATTTCTTTTCCATTTCCTAATTATGCTGGTTCGCGTAGCTCCAGGTGTTCATGAGCCTCTTATCTTTTTATGGCCACTTATTGGAAAAGCTCTCTAAGTGAAATTTTTAATTCAAAGCGTTGTAGTAGATATAGTTTGTTATTTATAGTAAGTGACATGACGTCACAAAGGTATCAGTTTTTTTGACCCGCCGAATAAGACATGGATCAATACTTAGATGCACGTGTTCTTTTGGGCGGGATACAATTATTGACTTTAGCAAGTGTTATTATATAATTATTGTTTTTGTTAATAAGGCAATAATTGACATGACGTCACACAACAAAGAAAGATTATCTCGCGCCACAAAGTAATAGAACAAGATGTAGATTATAAAAGAAAAACAGTGAACTTTGTAATTTAATGAAATCTCATAAATACACTATATTATAAATGTTTTATATCTTAGATTTAAAAATAATAATTTATTGTTTATACAATTATAAAATACTTGGAAATAAAAGTACATCGTGTAACAATGGGTACTCATACAATTCCCAACTTCGAAAGCTTATTTGAATAGATGAATCTCTTTCAATATATTTTAACAATTTAAATTTTCGCGCGTCTGATAGTTTTATGTATGGCGACAACCATTCCACTTTTTCAATTGCACTTTTATATTCTTCAAAAGGCATCACTTGCAGAATCGCATTTACATCACTTCTTGATCTTGTCAAAATGAGCTCATGTTTAGCGTTAACAATAATTTTTTGATAATCTTCAGTAAAACCAAATATCATACCAAGTGGTATACAAATATCAAAATAACCAAGCGCATTGATTAGAATTTGAGCATTATTATTATTATTGAATTCAAGCCACCCTGCATTTTTCAAGAATTTACTTTGACCTGCATCCAATGAAATATAATTTTTCATTAGACCTACATTTTTATTTTCATCTATCTCTACACCATTCGGCTCATATTTTGCTTCTTCGAGTAAATGACAAACTGCATTGTTAACCAAAACTGTATTTGTGACTGGAGTACCATCAGTTTTTGTCAATTTTCCTTGTACATGAATTGAACTTTTGCTTGGAAGAAGGCAGTGACCTTGATTTTGTACACTGATTCGAATTTTATCGCTATTATTGAAGGTTAATGAGGCGTATGGTTGATGTGTATGTATCTCACGGTGAGCGATTGACTCATCAAAGATGACAGGGCTTTCAATACTTAAAGCTTCACCTTCTATGGCAAATAAGACGTTTATATACGAATATGCAACTGCAAGTGCAGAAAACCTTGAATCTTCTTATTTTCTTCCTTTTGCGATCGGTGTTAGCTTGAGGTCTAGACTTGTCAGCAGCAGCACATTTTGAGGTGTTAACCCTTTGACAACTCGTTGTCGAATGTTTAGTTTGCAGCATGATACTGAGTTTTTATAACCGAAACCAAGCTTTTTATTAAAAACAATACCCATTATTATCGCAAAGATTTGATATGTAGTCTTATAATTATAATTTCTCCACGAAAATTAACCAACTGCCCGTTTTGATCCACTATGCGCAGCTGTATATGGTCTATTGTCTTGATGGCAACCGGCAAGTAATGACATAGAAAATCTGGAATTCCCCAAACTTTTAAGTTTTTTATAGTTGTACCAGCTCCATAAAATTAGGTTCAAATGTATTTTAAAAACTCAAGGTAATCTCTGACCCTTCAGGTCAACCCATCATAAAATTCAGACCAGTTAGAGTTATTCTAATAAGAAAGTCCCACAATTTATAACAGCCAATATTCTTCCGAATTTTCCCACTTTTTAAATATTCAGTCTTTAAGTTTGTCCCTCCCTTTTTTTGCACTCCTCTTTGAAGGACTCTTCAGAGTCCAGTCCTTTTTCTGTCTCCTATGAATTCAGATTAGTTACATTTTCCAAGTCGAGTTTCCAGGTTAGAAATTTATCTTTAAATTCTTAGTGTATACTCAAAATAGAGAGAATTAAAGAATTCTTTTCCTTTTGATTGAGGCTCTTACAGAGTTTTCTAATTTTCGAGACTCTAGTTATACTAGAGTTTTCTATTAAAAAGT
>UCOH01005847.1:0-10644 GCA_900474275.1 Synergus japonicus
TAATAACTCCTTTGAGTCTTGTAAGAAAAATTCTTATCCCGTCCGATAATTACGACGTTAAAATCTATTTTAAAAAGTATATGTATAAAAAGTATATAACTTATAAGTTTTTCATGTTTTTCTAAATAAAAATTTTATAAAACATATTCGGTCCATCATTCATTTAATATTTATTCGTATTATATAATATTAATTAGATTAAATAATTATTTTTAGCGTATATAATAAATAATCACGAAGTGCGAGCGATATGCGTCGCACGCCGTGAACTCGCACGACATGCGAGCGATATGTGTCTCAATTGATGACACATATGTCTGCGTTCGTGAGCGCATCTCGTGCGTGCGATCATCACGACGTGCCTGTATAATGCGTCGCATATCGCACGCATTTTGTTATCTGGGTACCTCTGTCCGACTGACCGGTGCAGGCAAAAAGTACATGAGAGTAAAGAAGAAAGGAAGTTCTTTTTGTCCAAATTTTCATTCTCCATCTCTTTTACTCTCATGTACCTTCTGCCTGCACCGGTCGGGCAGGCCGAGGTGTGAACGCTCCATAAGGAGATCGAACTCGCTGTTCCAAAATGTCAATAAAAACTGCACCTTAAGCCTGTTGCAGCATTTGATCAAACACTGTAAACAAACACAGAAAAATAGCAAAATCTGTGGAATGTCTTAAAATCCGCCATTGTGTCCACATCTTAGCAATACGTGGTGTATCAGGCCGCAAAAATAATTTTTTCGAAGTGTCTTTTTTTTTTATCGATAGTTTTTCGATTGTATGACAGAGACTATCTGCTTATTTTCTGCAAAAACAAATTTTTTTAGCTAAAACGGGAATTTTTTACAAATGTTATGACGCGGGATGAGGGGTGCGGGTAAGCAGTACTTATATTTTGCCAAGTCCCTGTCCATGCAAATGAGGCACAAAAGAAAGAAAAAATGAATCCAAATGTATTCATCTCTATGCATGCCAATTTATTTCTATCTCTTTTCTAATCTACAATAATCTCTTTCCTTTTGAATCTCAAGATTTCTATCTTTCTGTATCCTTCGTCCATCTTCGTCAATAATTTCCTATCCTCCATCTATCCACGCTATTTTTTTTTTATTTTCCGCGTATCCACACTAATCCTTTTGTATCCCTATTGCAATATATAGCAGCGCCTGTCATTTTCAATTCCTACTTTCCTATCCATGCCTATCCCTGGTCTAATCATTTGAATCCGTACCTATCTCTTTTACACACTTATCTTTTTCAATCTCTACTAATCTATCCATCTCTATCCTTATATAATTATTTCAATATTTTTCTATCTCTCTGTAAGTATACTACCAAGTCTATCCATTTCAATCTTTACCATTCCTATTCATCTCTAATCTTGTATAGTCTTTTCAATCCTTTCCTATCTCTCTTAAAGTATATTATCAAGCCTATCCTTTTCAATATATCTCTAAAGGTGTCTCTGCAGTTTCCTTCAGGTAATTATTCCTACATAGTTTCCTATGTAGGAATCTTCACAGGATCCTAGATAGTTTTAAAAATAATAATTTGCGGGATCCTTCAGAAGAACCAGTATTGGACTCTGTACAGCTTTTTTTTATATGAAAAATCAGAAAAATCTGCGGCAGTTGGTCTGGTATTCGAACACCCGAACACCTATCATATGCCTTGACCCTAACAACTAAATCCCGCGGCTAACTTTGCAGATGAAATATTTCACAAAAATCCCAGTAACCGGCTCTGTATTTTGTGATACTAATACTAATACTACCTCAGAACTCAGGAAGGCTAGTCTTGCTTCGAAAAATGGCAAAAAGAGGGGTTGACAATTCGTGAAATCAGGTGAACCCTTGCACTAAAATCTTCTGAATTCTCCTGAAATATCTGACATCACGTAAAATACTTGAAATCACGTGAATTCATTTGAATTTTCTTGAAATCTCCTCAAGTCAGTGGAATCTTCTGAAGTCATTGAAATATCCTGAAATATCTTGAAGTCAGAAGTAGGTGTACACCCGCTTGGCCGAGTTATCAACCCCTCGCTATAGTACTTTTTTCCAATTATTGAAACTTTGCCATTGATTTTAAATTCTAAAACATTCTCGAACCAAATTTAATATTAAAAATAATCCGTTTATTTACACAAAGGATATCAAACGTTTTCTTTCGTCTTCACTTACATATGATAATCAGCGTAGTCAGTCAAGCAATTGCAGTTTTTTGTTTTGTTTTTTTTAAGAAGTAGATACGTAGAGATCTGGAAGCGATAATAATTGAAAAATTCTTTTAAAACCAGTGTTTATTTTTTGTAAGAAAACCAGAGTTTATCGATTAGATTTAGCGACACGTTCAAGCTCGTCTTTCTTTTTAATAGCGTAAGAGTTGGAGGATCCCTTCGCAGCGTTGATGAGTTCATCCGCCAAACATTCTGCTATCGTTTTGATGTTTCTAAATGCTGCCTCACGAGCTCCAGTACACAAAAGCCAAATTGCTTGATTTACACGACGCAGTGGGGAAACATCCACAGCTTGACGACGTACTGTTCCAGCTCGACCAATTCTTGTCGAATCTTCCCTTGGTCCAGAATTGATGATCGCAGTCACCACCACCTAAACGAACAAAAATGTTTAGTTGTTTTTTTTCCAACGCTCTCAAGGTTGTAGGAGCAATGGAAAAAATGTCATTTTTTTACTTTAGGTTTTAAGGCCGCAAAAAATACACGGATTTAAGAATCGATCTTTTCGAAAGAATCGCCCACCCCTAAATCAAAGTGATTTTTCATAAAACTCTGAAAGAGACTTTTTGGAACTTTGCGAAATAAAAATTTGACGCGACAAATTTTTATTTCGCAAAGTTCCGCAAAGTCTCTCGCAGAGTTTGAAAGTTTATATTATGGAATTACTCTGTGCAGAAAGTTTTTTTCATCTAGTGACGGTGTTGTGTTTATAAAGTAGTGAAAAGTGAAGTGACTTTTAAAATCGTCATCTCTCTCTCTCGTGCGATTTGTCTGCTCGGTAAGCATTTCTCCGTTTCAGAAAATGAATATTTGTAGGCAAAATATCCATTTTCTCAAGAAAAAGGCGATGCATTTTTTATAAGATACACTCTAGGATTGCGTCAAACCCTAAATATTTGGTGAGTTTCTTTTATTTATCCCGAAATCTATTCTTCAAATTAAATACGGAGGCAGGGCCGTCTTTATTATTGGGGGCACCCAAAACATTTTCTAAGTTCCCATTATCCAACGTCCTTAAGCTAATAAATTGATAGAATTAGACAGGCGCGCAACAAGAGTCTTAAAACAGTGGGTGTCGTGAGCCAGTTTACACATTAAAACTAAATAAAAAAAATGAAAAAACAAGGAATCCCAATCCCAAAAAAGTGCGTTCAGTTTAGAATTTAATTATCCGTCTAATAATTTGGACATTCACGTATATTGAAGTAGGTGTACTCGAATTACTGTCAGGGTATCCAAAACCCCGTGATTGTTGCGCCCCTGCAATCTAAATTTTTCCACATGAGTATTTCTCAAATTCCATCAGCCTTAAGTGCCTTTTAGCAGGGAATTGTTTCTCGATGTGAAAAATGGGGCTTAGTATCTGTTTTTTGAAAAAACTAATTTGTTTGGCTAAAAGGGAAAGGTTTTGGCTAATCTAACCTAAAACCTAAGCCTAATGGAAACTTTTCATTTTGGCTAAACAAATTAGTTTTTTCAAAAAATAGAAACTAAACCTTATTTTTCACATCGAGAAACAATTCTCTGCTAGACGGCACTTAAATCCGTGTATTTTTTTGCAGCCTTAAAATCTAAAGTAAAAAAATGACATTTTGTCCGATGCTCCAACAGCCTTAATGCGAGAGCTATCAAGTAATTTCGGATAACCTTTTAAATTGAATAATCTACTACCATTTGCTATAGAGGCCACTTTTCGTGCGTAAATGATTAAAAATAGTCAAATATGGCAAATACTTGTTACTAGGTTCCTACATTCGACAGAAAAGAACACTAATGTTATATAAAAACTTGAGAATAAAAGTAAATCCAAGACTAAGCGAACCTGAAGTGGATTTTCTCCAGTGAGAAGATAGATAATCTCGAAAGCGTGCTTTACGATCCTGACGGCCATAAGTTTTTTTCCATTATTTCGTCCGTGCATCATCAAGGAATTAGTCAATCGTTCAACGATTGGACATTGGGCTTTTCTAAATCGCTTAGCTGCATATCTTTGAGCAGAGTGTGGCAGGTACTTAGCGTGCTTTTCTTTTACGGCAATGTAATCCTGAAGGGACATGTCATTGACCTGGACATCTTCGCAGTTCCAACGACCGAAAAGTTTAATTTCTGGGAGTTCAGCTGATTGACCCATGGGTAGACTTTCCGTCGCAGGTGCAATGTCATCAAACGTGTCCATCTCCGTCATAGTTTACCTACAATTTTTGTATTATTTTAAAGACCCTATATTATCTCCATTATTTGCGAATTTAATTATTAAGGGACTAGTCTGGTATAGAAAACTTAAAAAATCAATTTTTTTTAAATCGAAAATTAACGCGAAAATGAAGCGCGTTTTCTCGAGTTTTCGTTTTCATGATTTTTCTAAATTGGCGTGTATGATTGCAAAAAAAAATATAGATGACTAACCAAAACGAGCGAAAGTTCATTCTCATTAGTATTAAAAACACTTTTTTCAAATTTGCGAACAATTTTTTATTTCTTCGTAATAAAAATATGAAAAATATGTAGAAAAATATGAGAATTAAAATTTTCTTTGGATATTTTGTCTCAGACGAAAATTACAAGCTACAATTTGTAGTCTCCGGTTGGAGACTACAATCAAAAGGTGTTGCTCCATCGACATATAGAAATGGACCGCTAACCCTGTGGGGAAAATTGAAGTAAAGAAATTTTTCTCTTTCTAGATAAAGCTTATTGGTGGAAATCAACCTCGACCAATAAGATAATCTTAGGGGCGTAGCGAGCGTGTTGAGCTAGGGGGGTGAGATTGTCAAAAATGCCGACTGTGTAAGTGAGATTTTCTGACTCTGAAAATTTATTATGTATGTACATTATACAAGTATATACACATATAAATCGTTTAGACTGGAGTTATTTAAAAAAAAATGACAATAAGAACGATAATAATATACATTATAATCGAATTACCCGAAAATCCCGACTCGGCACAATGCTAAGAGGGGTGTCATACCCCTGACACCACCCCCCTCGCTTCACCGCTGGATAATCGAGATAGATCTCGACGAATCAACTTTACCTAGAAAGAGACAGGTTTTCCTCTCACTTTTTTTTCTCTCTCTAAAGCCTACTTCCATTTTCCCCACAGGGCTAGCGGTCCATTTATATATGTCGATGTGTTGCACAAATGTGCATACTAATCAGCAGCATTTAAATATTTTTCTCTCGAAAAAATTTCTTAGCGTTCAAATATGCATTAAGCCTGTTACAGCATTTCATGAAAACATGTAAACAAACACAGAAAAATAGCAAAATCTGTGGAATGCCTTAAAATCCGCCATTGTGTCTACATCTTACCAATATGCGGTGTTTGAGGTCGCAAAAATGATGTGTTCGAAGTGTCGTTTTTTTTATCGACAATCTTTTGGTTGTACGACAGGGGCTATCTGCTTATTTTTTGCAAAATGAAATTTGTTTGGCTAAAAAGTGAATTTTTACAAGTGTCGAGACGCGGGTTGAGGGGTGCGGGTAAACAGTACTTACATTTTGCCAAGTCCCTGTCCGAGCAAAAAAGGCACAAAACTTCACTCCAAGGGTGCTTCATTTACTCAGAAAAATTTTCTGAATCTCGATATGCACTTCAAAGCCCGAGTACTTACGAAAATCGTGTAAAAAAGAAGTTTGAGAAATCGCGTACTACACATGGGCTAGTTACTTGAATATAGTTACTGGACCTGTCAGCTGTTTCGCAGGGTCGCCAAGTGACCATTGTAACCATTATTATTACTGTATTAATAATGGTCAATTGGCGACCCTGCAAAACAGCTGACAGGTCCAGTAACTATATTCAAGTAACTAGCCCACGTGTAGTACGCGATTTCTCAAACTTCTTTTTTTACACGATTTTCGTAAGTACTCGGGCTTTGAACTGCATATCGAGATTCAGAAAATTTTTCTGAGTGAGTGAAGCAAGATGTGGACACAATGGCGGATTTGAGTAAAGTCTACATTAATTTTTAGTGGTTTGAAAATGCTCCAACACCGTTAACCCCAGTTGTTGCCTAGCCACCATTTCAGTCCTCTTAACGACGCCTAGAATGTCGCTGGCTGTTAAGGCCTGATTACACGCTTTTGGGAAAATGTCCTTCTTCTCACTCTACCATGTGACTATCCCATAAGTTTGTCTCATTCTCGTACATTTTCCGGGTAAAATGAGTGGAAAATGTGGAATGAGATAAACTTATGTGCTATTCACATGGTAGAGTGAGAAGAAGGACATTTTCCTAAGAGCGTGTAATCAGGCTCTTAAATTCTTTTAAATTCTCAAAAATTCTGTCGTATTCTCGGTTATATAACCTGGATTTAAATTCTCGAGAATTTAAGAACTCTATTCACATGTTCAAACGAGCGCATGTTATCCACTCGGAAAATGGAAAATTGGAAGAAAAACTTTTCCATTGGCGACAGGATTGCACACGTAATATACCTTATGTAAATTACATGAGGTTTTTTGATGTAATTTACGTACGTAATTGACGTTCCTAGTTTTTTACATGTAATTTACGTTTTCAAGATGGCGACTGCGCTCACATATTTAGAAAGTAATCATAACCTAATTCATGAATAAGTGAGGTTATGTTATGCTTTTTTCCCCACCCTCCTTTCAAGTACACCATTTTTTACGTATAATACGTGAAATGCGTATTATACATATAAAAGTTCGAGTTACGTGTCACCGTGCAACCCTGTATGGCGGTAACTTTGCAATTATGAATAAAAACTTAAATAAATGATAATGTTAATATGAATAAATTGTTATTAAAAATAGGGTTCTAGATTATGTGGTAAATAAAAATTTATTAGAAATTGCATCATTTATTAGAAATCGAAAATTAGATTGCAAGATTAATTATTTATAATTGATTTATCTCTATAAATAATTCAAAGCATCTTCGCGTTTTATGTTTATGGTTTGTTATGCATGTTGTGTTTAGACACATGATTGACGGTTTTACGTGAAAAATATTTTGATGAGTAATAGATAATTGTTATTATAAGATAGTATGAAATATTAAACCAATTGAATATATTGTACATTATCTACACCGTTCAGTTGAAAGATAACCTCAAACGATTGATTTGAAACATAATACTTTATATGAATTAACAAATAGATATATGTATAAGCGAACTAGTAGAATAAATATAAATAATTAATCTTGCAACCTATTTTTCTATTTCTAATAAATAATGCAATTACTAATAAAACTGTATTTACTACATAATCTAGAAACCTATTTTTAATAACAATTTATTCATATTAACATCATCATTTATTTCAGTTTTTATTCGTAATGTCAAAGTTACCGCCATTGGAAAAGTTTTTCTTCCAATTTTCCATTTTCCGAGTAGATAACATGCGCTCGTGTGAACAGGGTGTCGTGAAACGCCGAAACGTTTCGACACATCGGCAGAGCGTGTATTTTGTCCTTAAAGGCCTAATTACACGCTTTTAGGAAAATGTCCTTCTTCTTACTCTACCATGTGAATATCACATAAGTTTGTCTCGTTCTACATTTTCCATACATTTTACCCGGAAAATGTGCGAGAATGAGACAATCTTATGGGATAGTCACATGGTAGAGTGAGACGAAGGACATTTTCCTAAAAGCGTGTAATCAGGCCTTTAGTATTGCATCCCATGGAACCGGAATGTGTTGTGTTTTTGCGCAAAACAGTGAGACTGAGAGAGATACACTAATACTACTATCTCTCTCACTCTCAATGTTTTGCGCAAAAACGCAACGCATTCCGGTTCCATGGGACGTCACCCTTAGGGTGGTATCCCATGCGTTTTGGCGTAAAACGACGAGAGTGAGAGAGATAGTAATGATGGTGCATCTCCCTCACTCTCATGGTTTTACGCCAAAACGCAACGCACTCAGTTATGCGCATCGGTCCGCGTTTCACATATGCGATCACAGGTTTCGACAACAAATTCTCGGGTCAGCTATGTTGGAACCAGAGGGGATTAAGAGTCGCGTCCTATGGATCCGGAATGCGTTGCATTTTGGCGTAAAACCACGAGAGTGAGAGATAGTAAAGATGATGCATCTCTCTCACTCTTGCGACAAGCGTGGCTGGGCGCAAGCCCCATTTTGTGCTTATGGTAATTCAAATGGTTCTGCCCCTCATAGAAAATAATAAATAAATTGAAAAAGTAAGGTATGAATTGTGAAAAATGATATGTACATATTAAAAGACATCTCTGTAAAAAACGTCAAGTTGAAAAGCATTGCTTCGCAATTCATAAGACGTTGTCTGAAAGTTCTGCTAATCTGCTTTCATCTCGTTTTTGACAACCTTCCATTGGTATGGACAGGCATTGCGAGGCGTAAGTCAATATTTTCTAATGCGATAGTTAATGTATAATTACGTAGAAACGTCGAATGCGTTTGAATGCGGATGTGATAAATTTTGCGTACTATTCAGATTTCGATTCAATGCTGTTGAATATAGGTATATGTAAAGCATTTAATTTCTAGAAAATAAGTATTTGACAAGTATTGAATAGCGTGTAGTCTACTGGGTGACAACCTCGGCCTGAAAATCTAAAGTAAAAAAATAACACTTTTTTCCGTTGCTCCAGCAACCTTGAATGCTTTTAAACACTTTTCAATCCAACGTTTTTTGTAGAGAAAAATTATGTTGCACAAGCACAACTGTCAGTTTGTCGTACGTGCCTCACGTGCCTAGGTCAGCACATGTTAGTATGAAATATCTAGATAGGAATAAAGCCTGGTCTGAGGCCGTCTTTTCACTCTTTACTAAAAACAATAATACTTACAGTTACTGATACAATTTTCTTTTATATGATTCTTGACAAAATTAAATAATAATTGTTTACAACGATGAAAATTCAACTTTTTGTGTATCCGACTTTGGTCAAGTTTGTTGGCGTCAGAGAGGTGTTTGACTGTTTGGGTCTTTTTTCTCAGCTCTGGCCAGGGTTGTGCACGTAATATACCTTAGGGTGCCGTCCCATGTGGGCACAAGACGCAAAACGTAGACCACTTTTAGATTTGTCTTCTCAAAGATTCTCTATCATTGGCTGTTCGTTTTGCGCTTTGCATTTTGCGCCTGCATTCATTCCACCCTTGAGATCCTAGGATCTCTAGGTAAATTAGGCTGTGCAATGTGAAATCACAGGCCACATGGTGGGGGGTAGACTGTCAGGAAGGTTGGGCTCTTTAAAAATTGTACATGGAAATCAATGTAAACTGAAATAAAAACAACTTTTCAGCCCAAATAAATCATAAATTTATTAATAAGTATATTTTATAAGTGAACAATTAATTTCCGCTTATTTTGAGTACGCACTTGTCCCTTGACATACTTTTAATTTCTTAATATAAAATAAAATGTCATAAATTTGTAGATTATTTGACCGTTTGCACAAAGTAGTATCGTAGAGGGAAGTCTTCGGTAGTATAAGGATTAAGGAGACCAATAATCTCCGTGCATTGAAAGTGGCCTCACTTTAGGCAAAGATATTATTACAGTAGATGCGGTGCTAGTCTAGTTGCCCGTGACAAATGTAGTTGGCGCGACAGTCTAAAAGTAGCAGGCTACCCCGCACTCTTCAACCCCCGATTTAGTTATCCCGTGGCAAATGTAGAGGCGCTAGTGCGAGGACCCCGCGCACTCTTTTACCCGCCGATTGCACAAGTCGATTCACCGCTGCACCCCCCAAAAAACCTCTGAAACATTTAAAGACTTATCGTCATGAATTGAAGACTCACAAATCTTGTCGATTATGAAAAATTTTTTTTGCGCCTATCAAATCCGAATTGGTACCAATTTATTTTTATAGGAGTTTATGAAATGGAAAAGAAAATTTAAAAAACCTTTTTTTTCTGTAAAGTGGTTGAACCGATTTTGATGAAAAAATATATGTTGCTGAAAAAATTGAAATAAATTTCCCACAATTAAAACACTAAAACCTGAACGGGAAAAGCCGTACCACATGCTTACACTCAACTTCCCCAATAGTAATGTTCCCAATAGTAACATGTTCCAAATAGTAAAGACATTTCGTTCCCAATAGTAAACAGAATATTTCACAATTAACACTTGATAACTACTGCACATGCGTTGCGATCGGCATCTGATAGGCTGTATTTGTATTTGATGTGACGCATGCGCAATTGATGTGAAATTTGAGAAAAGGAATTTTTTTACTATTGGGAACGACTCTGGTTTCGACTTCTTTACTATAGGGGAAGTCGAGCGTATTTTGTTACGGTATTTAGAAATATAATTTTTTAATAATAATAGGAACATGGTAATTGTTTTAATTTTTTAATATTATGGCCATAATTTTTTAAACAGATTAACATTTGCAAAAAATATTTTTGGGTTGGAATTCTACTGAGACATTTATAAAC
>UCOH01005848.1:0-80000 GCA_900474275.1 Synergus japonicus
TTTATTCATGAGAATTGTCTCAATTTTCCTATACCTTCTTTGTTTCCCAGAATAAAGTTCCGATATTTCATTTTATATTTGATTTACAATTAATATTTTATTTACAATTAATATTCAGTTTACAATTAATATTTAATTTATAATTAATATTTGATTACAACAACAATTTATATTTAATGTGCCAACTTCAGCAAATATTCCGCAATTTAAAAATTACATCAATTCCTCAATTGAAGATCTTGATGATCTTAATTTCCACTGACCAAGCGTGTCATAAAACAAGAACTCAACAAGGCCTAGTTTACATGACTTTCTCAACTTACTTCTTATTGTTAGTTTCCTTCGTCCGATCCATCTTCACATTCATTTTTCAAAAATCACCGAAAATAATCGAAAAACAGCACTAATATTCAAAGAGCACGTGTCTTCACACAAACACTTCACTTTATTCTTCGTTCAACAACTTCATGCGCAATCGCGAATCTCATTCAATTTAGTAATAAAATTAACGAAACTTTGTAACATATCCAAGGCACTTTATATTCTCAGTAAATATTACAATCATATATCCCATAATCCTGCTCTGAATATTAATCCCGGATTTTTCTCTTCAACTTTAAGAACCCATAAACATCTCCAAGTTCTTAAAGCTAAAAGGCACTACACTTTTTCTCTTTAAACTACTTTATACACAAAAAGTAGTATCTTCACTTGCACTCCGTATTTATTCCGGAAATTTACTCCAGAGGGTACATTACATCAAAAAGAAATCTTCCCAAAAAGATTCTAAAGAAGTCTAGATATTCCAAGATACAATTTACAATTTAATATAATTTACGTTTTTATTTAAAACTTTTTAAATAAATTGATCAGTGAACATCAGGCTGCAGTGGCACACGGAGTATCCGCATTGCCCGCGCGGCTACTATTGTATCGTCTACTATGTCTTATGAGACGCGATGTGTGGTGAGTCACAGGCCTTAAAACTCACATGAAGAGCAGACATGTGCATGAAAAAAAAAAGAGAAACTCACACACGTGCCAAGCCAGGGGCAAGTTAAATTTTACCGGCGAAAACCGATACTGGGAGAAGTATTCGCGTATAATATCGTATGAAGCAGATCGAAAAGAGCGAAAAATAATACGTGCAGTAGCTTAGCTCGAGCAAGGCCTGACTGCCTGACTGGCTTTCAGTGTTCAACAGCACCTGGAACGCATGACGGCTGCGACGAGTACAATGCCTCCTATATCGGGTGTCCTTCTTTAAACTTAAGTTTAACATCCCCTTCAAGTTTCGGTGCCTCTCACTTCACCTCAAGAAGACACGAAGAGTCTCTCTCCGATTGGCTGGTGTTACACAGGTAAAAGCAGAGGCTCTCATTCATCAGGAGAGACCATGAGGAGGGACAGTGGAAAGATCTTTCCTGATCTATAGAATCATGGAAGTTGAATCGGTTCCACTGTGAGCGCTGGCCGTAACGGTTATTGATCCTGAAACATAAAACCTACTCTGATATATTCATCCATCTATTCTAGGATGTATAGTCGTATACTTACTCTAGGAGGTCAAATGAATCTACGTTGTTTAAATTTATGTTGGAGGTTTCAAATGTATGAAGATTTTATGCGTTGCAGTTTATGATATTGTTTATGGTTTTCAAATTTTATAGTGGGTAATGGTTACAGTGAATGGCCACCCCCAATTTGCTGTAATAATTAAAATATTACTCTCTAAACTTGAATCAGTGAAAAATCACTGAAAATCAGTGAAATTTCTCTGATTTCCAGTCGAATTCTAATCAAAATTCTATTGATTCTTAGTCTATTTTGACGATTTTATTTATTCAATGACAAATCTACTGGCAATCATTCACGGAGAAAACTGGATATTAAACCGTAATATCTAGCTTTTTAACTATGGGACGACTATCTAGATATTTAGATATAATATCTTGATATTAAAACTTAATATCCAGATATTCAAATTTAATATCCAGAGATTAAAAGATTGGATCACACAAAAAAACGCCTAGTTAAGTTAACTAGAATTTTGGATTATATATTATAATATCTGGATATTAAGTTTTAATATTTAGATATTATATCTAAATAGCTAGATATTACGGTTTAATATCCAGTTTTCTCCGTGTTGAAAAGTCATTGATCCTTAGTGGATTTTCACTGAATTAAATCTTGAAAAGAGAGTCACTGATAATCAGTAAACTTCCACTGATTCAATTTTACAGAGTTAACGAAATAACGGCTTGAAAATCCCGCATATTGTTGTGGTAAACATGATTAGCTTATTTAGAATGACTGGAAGTTTTAAGAAGGAAAATAAATAAATCGCGTGCGTGTTGTTTTACCTTCGACCCTTAAAATTTCACGAAAACCTCTTCGGAATTACTCACGATTCGTGTAAACTTCTTAAAAGTCCTGGAAACCACTTGAAAACCTGCAAAATCATCGATCTCGTAAAATTCATGTTAAAATTCGTGAGAATCTCTAAATGTTCTTCAAACTTCTTGAAGTTTCTTAACATTTGTCCTTTAGAATCTCTTAAAATCCTTAGAAATTTCATGAAATCCCTTGAAATCCTTAAACATTCTACAAAATCTTTTAAAAATTAGAAATATCTCTTGAAAACCATTAAAATTTTATGAAAACCTTCGAAACACATTTAAATTCTACAAAATCCTTTAAAAACATAAACATTTTTTTAAATGCCTCAATAAAATTCTCTAACAAGTTTTAAAATCTTCTAAATCCGATAAAATATTTTAAAAGTCATAAAAATCTCTTGAAATCTGTTCAAAGTCGTGAAAACCTCTTAAAATTCTCAGAAACCTTTTAAAATCTTGAAATTGTACGACAAGATTTTAAATCCCGTAAAATCCTAGAAGTGGAATTTCCATATCAATCTTTCCACATGAATAACATTGTATTCTATAATACTGAGTGACTGAAAGTAAAAAGTGGATAAAAATTCTCTAAAGTAAAAATGGTAAAAAATTAATTCTCAGAGTAAAAGCGGAACGTCATGGCGTTTTTCCTTTTATTGCAATACGACCGATTAATTCTCCCTATTCCGTTTTTACTTTTGTAAACCAAGCATTTTTATCCACTTTTAACTTTCAGTCGTTCATATTATATTATATACATACAATGTGACCATATAAACAGAATATAAATATTTATATAAAATTTTATACATTATATAAACATTTTAGGACAGTAATGGGGGATATAGGGCATGTGGATCTATATAATACTTGTTTTGCGTTGTATGGACAATGGAGATTGAACATACAGTCTCTGGTAAAATCGATGCGGACAATGCTCTCAGAATTTAGATTTAGAGATGTGGACAAGAAGGGGAATATGAGAAGATTGGATTAGGGATAGAATCTCATGTTAGAAACACTAGGGTTGAATTTAGGAAGGATCAAAAGGGATGATGGATATTAAAGAAAGAATGATGTTCCCGTTTGTAGTTAATGTAGTGTGGAAAAGGTCTCCCGCACCAATTCTGAGAATGCCTTTACACCCTTCTTTAACCGATCATTCAAGGAATCGTTTTATAGGAATCATTCATAATCTTAAATCTTTTATATCTGAGACTATTGTAGAATATCTTAGAAGGTTACATATGCATTTTGTTCATCACTTTTACGTAATTATGCATTGATCTTCACAATAACTTTTACAAGTTCTTTGATTTAAGGACGTATCGACATTTTTCACTGAAGATATTTTATGATGTGATGATCCTTCTAATAATAGTAATAATGAAGGTGATAATTCATTGAAGTATAATAGTTGAGTATGAGAAGTACGTATATTTATATATATATAGAAATTCTAAAGGCTTTTGTTTTCTTGAGCATAACTGCACATGTATAATAAAGTCACGAAATGTTACTGGAAACTGCCGTTATATTGTCAAACTATGTTATTACGTCGGAGCGATATCATGTTGATGTGTAATAAACGGAGAGAACAATGAACTATAGCAAAGGAAGACTTACCATACCTTGTCTATTTAAATACAGATTTACGGGATATACGGGTATCCATGCCATCAAAGCATTTACTACAGTTTAGATAACAACAAGCTTAAAGCAAGAGTCGAAAAGTAACAAATTATCACGAAATATTTAAAAAAAAAAAGAATAAAATAATTTGTCTTGGTAAAATTATCTTTTTCCTTAAACATTTTCAGAAAGAATTGAAAACCTGAAGAAGAAAAGCAATTAAAGGCTTTGTCTACTCATTTTCAATTATTTCTTCTTTTGCAAATCAAATGCATTCTTTGGCTTTCTCGCAGAGTCTCTTTATCCCTCTTCCATTGGAACTTGAAAATTTATTCAATGAGTTCTAATTAGACAATCAAACTAATGAAAATAACTATATATGAATATTTCTGGAATGCTATTCTATTCAAGCTCATTTCTTGGAAATATCTCATTATTTTCTCACAGTCGTTTACAAGCTGTACGTAGAACTTCATATAACAAAGAATTATAGGCACAAAGGATTTTAATTAAATTTAAAAATTACAACCCGAGAGCATTTTTTTGTAATGTCCAACTTGACTGGTTCAGATGAAATAATTAGAAATAAGTAAAGATTAATGAAGGAATTCTTATCACTTGATATTAAGCTGGTCCTTATTTTTATAATGCAAAAACAACTTTCGATTTTGATTCGTTTCATTGAATGAAACTCAATGAATATTCTTATTCATTGAAATTTAAGGAGTTCCTTTAGTTTTAAGACATTTGTTATCTTAGTAGAACAGTTTATGGTGCAGCAAGCTGTGTACGCTTCTAAATAATTGATTATTCAGTAAAACAAAGACGGCATCCAATAGAAATACAGCTATATGCTGGCATCAGTTGCTATTTACGGAATCCAGTACGCCTCTTCTATTCAACCACAAATCCAGTTATTGACAGTAACACTCGACTCTAGTCGTCAACGATACGCAAATTCAAAGTTAAACCTGTTTGCTTTGTCAAGAAAGAAATTGAAAATCATTCACACTTTGTAAAAATTGCAACGGGAAAAAATATTTCTACATAGTATGTAAAATTTTCATATTTTCGAAGAGCAGGTTTTATTTTATTTTATTTTAGCAGGTTTCTCTCAAGCTTTTTATTTTTGTTATTCAACAATCATTTTCAGTTTCCTGTTTTAATGGGAACTCTATCCGATAACTATGTGAGTCAATATAACAGGAAATTTGCCACTGAAATCTCTTTAGCAAATGAAATTGCCTCGAAATTGATATTTATATCCCAGGAAAATAATCCTGAGTGCTGATAACAATTTCTAAAAAAAGCGTGTCAAAGCCCAACTTAATCTGATAATTCTTTCGAAAGTTTTTGGCGGGAAAAAAGTAGATTTTTTATATTTTAACAGTATTTTTCACGATTAAACCGAAAACTTACTCTCTTATCAAAAAATGATTAAGGGAAAATTTATAGTAAGTTTTTTGCTAATGTTTTTGTCTCCTCACCTTTCTTAAGGGGGAGAATAGAATTTATGATTTTTGAACAGTATTTTTTATGATTAAAACATGAAGATTTGATGAAAATTGAGAAAGTGATTTTTCATATAAAACTAAATCCTTCTCCAATGATGATAATGTAAAAAAATAAAGGCTTAAGCTTAATGCAAGGCGTTGCTGTCACTGAAGTCCTCAACTTTGGCGCAGACGCTTTAAAGCTTCAAGCTCCAACTTTATAGAATATCTGGCACTTCGGCGTTCACGATAAAGTATATATCCCCAGTGCGGCTCGCACAGCCGGTATTATATGTTCGTCGGTTCATTCAGCTGCCGTTTTTCACTAGAATATAGTGAGATAAAAGCCGGTACCATCAATTTTAAATTCTAGATCAGCAATCATCCTTTTTTTCTGATGTGAATTTTTTTATAGATCTTACTCTATTAATCAATTACAAAATTAATAATTTAAACTGACGTGTAAACTACCCGCATGTGTTTCATATGTTTTTCGTAATGTGATATTTTATGAGAAAGGTGACTCCTTAAAAAAGAATAAATAAATTGTGGTTTTCATATTTATTCAAGGATGAAAATTACTTCAACTGAAGAAGACAACATGATTTTAAATTATGTTCCTTAAAAATATTGCAACTTGTAAAAAACAGGATGCTTTGACACGACATCGATTATATACATGGTCTGGTGCGTCATTAGACTACTTATAAAAGCTCATCCTTTGCTTTTATTAGCAGTAGGGCGTAAGAAGCTTTTGTTATTTTATTTTATATTTTATTCATGAGAAATTCGATAAGTAAAGGTTTACCTTTTGTTTAATATAGTAATTTAGTAATTTAGATAATTTTTAGATAATTTTATGAAACAGATAAAAGCACGCACAGAAAAATGAGATTTTTTTGTTTGTCATAAAAAACGGTGAATTTAATGAAACGAAAGCAATTACTTTATTTTGAGTGAACGAACACTGACCACAATCCAATTACTTTTTAATTAACTCATACCGGATATGACATTAAATATAGCTGAGCCTTGAAAATGAGCTTTTTCCTATGACAATCTAAAAAAAAGGTGAACCCCATTTCTTAATGTGCGTAAGGTTTATATTGTAAAGTTTAATTATCTTGAAAATAATTTAATAATAGTATAATATTAGTCATGTATAAATAATTAAATAGTTAACTTCCAAAACTACTAGAATAATTCGAAATTAGTTCTAAACTCCTCTTGCTCTCTTTACTTTAATTAAACATCACATTTAAAATCACGAAATTATAAAAGAACACTTCAATTCCGGAAACGTGTTAATATAGTAAAAGAATCATAGAAAAACGAAAAAGTTCATTTTAAAAGTAATGAAAGAAACAGAGGAGCTTATACTGCTGTTTAGATTCTCTGTGACCATTCTTTTATTTCACTCACAGACTTCCCTTTCACATTTTTATTGTTCTATTTTAAAAGCTTAATACAAGTTTTGCAATCCCTACAGTAAGAGAATATTTTACTGCATAAAAGCATCAGCAATGTTTTTTTCACATTTATGCATAAAATTATAAATTTATTCATGAAATGGTTATTTTAATATTAAACGGGTATTTAAATACAGATAAATGGCTTTTATATTCTTTCAAGATCTCAGTATTGTTGAAATTTCCTTATTATAAACTGTAATAATTCTGAAATACGTAAAACGTAATCAAATTGGCACAAGATATCAAAATCAATCAGCGATGATGACAGAGACGGTTCATTTTGATAAGGCATATTGCGTGATGTACGTGGGCGAAACTAATTTTCCTTTTCGAACAAAAACGAAATTGAATGTCGAGTTCACAATCTTATTATTCATATCTGCATTAAATATTCTTACACAAATTCTGGTAGATGAGATCCAAAACTCGTTCAAACTCAATTAAACTCAGAACCACTTTAGTTCTAGTTCTTATTAATTTACTAATGACTTCTCCTATGTTTGTAATCAACTCCCCAAACTAATTAAAAATTTTCAAACACCCTAAAATGCCATTGAATTTATTTTACAATTAAGAAAATATTCTATTGAAAATCGTTGCTTTCATTTAAAGTAGAAACAATGCTTTTGTGGGGAATTAAAAATACAACGAGGGTAAAGTTGCGAGGGAAAATGAACATCCAATTGGAGTCGAAACTGATTGTAACGACTGATGTGGCTTGACCGTAAAAAGGGTAAAGACATAAAAATAAAACTCAGTATGTACCTCTGTTAAAAGCAAATATGTGGTTGATTTGCTTCTTCAGATATATCCTGATATTGACGGTCAGAAAAATATGTAAAAAGAAAAGTATAAAAGGTTTTAATTTAAAAGTTAAAGTTGGGAAGAGAGGTTGGCAGTCGTTATATAAAATCCCAATAAAAACTTGACAGTTTTTATTTCTCGAATTTCACGAATATATTCTTTTTGTTCTCAGCTTTAACCAAAACAATGATTAGATTTTGTTTGGACGTACTTTTCAAGCTGATGGAATAATTCGATTACTTTCTGTACTAAAATTCACTTAAATCAACACTGGCTGCATTTTTCGCATGAAATATTATTTAAAGAAATATTTCTGATCATTATCAAGTGCTTTTTATAAAATGTAGCTTTTTTCATTCTAAAATAATATATTTAGTCATTTTATTCCATTATTATTATTATAGTATATAAAAAATCTCGTACCTAAACCATTTTCGTTACTTTAACCCGTGAGAAATATATGTTCCCTCTACTGAAGACAAACAGGGGTAAAGAAATTGATCAAGGAAGATGGATTCCTATCCATGTTAGAAGCATGCAACATTGAAAAAAAGGCACACCATAAAAATTACATAAAAGAGAAAAAAATTCTGTCCATTTAGAAAAATAAATATAAATACAATTTATAATCAAGCACATTTATGAATAAGGCAGTTATTTTTAATTAAAATACTTTCAGCGGAGAATATTATTAGAAAATTAAGCTCATGAATTAAATTGAAAAGCATCATTAATTATTCTATTGTGTACTCAATTTTACGAAACAATAGTGAACAATAACATATTGATTTTCAGTTCACTTACCCGAATATCGATAATAATTCGATAATCATGTGATAATTGTGTGAAAATATCATATGGAATAATTATATTTCGTTATTGAATTAATTATGCAAATTTCTTAATTAGAAATTCATAAATATAAAGGTACAAAAATCATCAGAGCTTTGTTAAGAAAAATTCAATGTAGAATACGTAATATGAGAAATAAAATAGTACTTTCATATTTCTTTTAATTGAAAACAGTAGCAGTATTATGTTTCACACAGGTGTCGGCCCATGGCTTTTCATTATTCCATAAATTAATATAGCAAAGCAATTTGAAAATCGCATTAATAACTTCGATTGGAAACGCTGAACGGATAATAATGGATCGCTTAGTTTTGTGAAACACAATATTCGAGGAAGCTTTTACAACACTTATTTCGAAAGCCCTCTGATTAATCAGAAAGTGATATCTGTTAGTAACTTTCCCATTAAATATGATATCCTTTACAAAGTTCACTCTCCAGTAACTTTGAAAAGGAAATATATTTATCATAAATCAAGGAAGAGGATTACAAATGCTTAAATTTACAAAATAAATGGAAAATATTTTATTTATGAAAGGGAGCAGTGATTGGATGCAACTTTCAACAACTGTCAGCAAAAACAATGAATTGGAATAGATCGAAAAATGCGTCAATAGGCACTACTTCCGGAAAGGACAACCTTTACCGTGAATGCTATTAGGAAAATGGGTGCCAAGCAATCCGCCAGAAGCCTGCCCAGTACTGGAGAGGAAGGTAAGTTGCTATTTTTCAATCTACAGTAAAGTCACCAATCTTTCGCATATAGTACCCATAAAGTAAAAGTAAAGCTCTAATACCAATGAAATACCTTGGCAAAGCTGAGATAAGACATTTTAAAGGCGAAAACTTTAATAGCAAAAAGAACGTTTCAAAATTCTATTTTAAATTTTACTATACCAATTATAAGGACTTGTGATACTTTAACATAAAAGCAATTTAGTTTTCTCAACTTTAAGCTCGTATAATAAATATCCTCCGTCTGTACGAAACAGAAGAAAAAAGTCACTTTTTTCACCAAAAGTATATGGATTTTTGGAATATTGAATATTTTTTTTTTTGTAAAAGTGTAATGAATAGTTGCTTTTCGTGATAGAGACCCATAGCCAAAAGTTTTTGTTCCAAAGAAACAAGTCTAGCAATAGAAAATATCTCTAAAAACGCAATCTCACTATTTCATATTTAGAGAGAATAAATTCCTGTATTTAATCGGAAATGCAGGCATTTTTGCACGAACGGCTTTTTCTGAACAAATAAATATTGTGTATAAAATCTGTTCCAAAGTGGAAGAGAATTACCTTCGTTTAATCATTTCGATAACAATAAAAATGATGAAAAAAAAATATATATATATATGTATTTTGTTCAATTCAAGTCAATAATAATAAACGCTCAAAATATCAATAGTTTACAATTTAATACTATTCGATCCCATTGGAGCTTTTAGCGTGACAGTAATGTGGTTTGTCTATAGTTATTAAGACAATATAATGCATGTGTTAAATTAAATCGTAAACAATTAGAGCAAAAGAATATATGTTTATTCACATATGTGATTCAAAAATTGACTTACTTTATTATTTTTTTGATCAATTCTATATTAATTAATTTATTACTAAAAATGTATAATTAGAAAAGCTTTTTAACTATTAAATCTGAAGTAGTTTCAAATAAATTCAAGTTATAATCTTGCCACATATAGCAAAATTTATGGATACGTATATTTTCTTTCTTGTAAACGTCCTGAGGGTGTGGAACATAAAATACTTTTTATCAGACTTTTTTTAAAACTTTTTAAAAGGGACTACTTCCTCGTCCCGAAAAATAAATATTTTTTATTACTTTTGATGTATTAATTTTACCCGTGCTTTTATTTTACCAGAATAGACACATGCAAATAATAAAAGAAACTTTGAATTGCTGAATCATAAAACACATAATTGTTAGAAAGATCTTTTCAAAACATTTTCTATAATGCGCATGCAACGGAGCAGAAAATATGCCATCCTGACATTTCAATGCTCCTTTACATTGTGTCATTTTCTGAAGTTTCTGCCAGCAGATTATGTCCTATATTTATATACCTGAAGAGAAATCCTGCCAGTCAAAGTGGAAATGTAAAAAAAATATCTGAAGCACTTTCAGATAACTTAAAAATCTAAAATCATTAAAAATATACTTATTCTTATTTTTATTAGATTTAGTTTCTTATAGTAAATGGAAAATTTCTCTCATTGCAGTGAATTTCGATCATTTCGAAATTCTGCGAGCGATTGGAAAAGGCAGTTTTGGAAAGGTAAGTTTTTCAACATTAGCTTAAGAACTTAACTCGCATTAAATTAAAAAGGGAAGATTAATAAAAACGTTAAAGTCATTATTCAAAAAATCCTCGAGAAAATTGTCTTGTTATTTTCGTTCGAGGAAAACAGGAGGATTTTTTCAATAGGGTGATGTATATAATTATATAGATATGCGCTGACGCTCATCTGTATCCGTTAACGAGCAAGTGCCTTGTTATAAGAAGAATGAAAAGAAATAGAGTGATACTTGTCTTCTTTTTTATTCAAGGTCTGCATTGTAAAAAAGAAGGATCGCACAGGAATGAAGTATGCTATGAAGTACATGCACAAGTGGGAATGTGCAGAAAGGGGTGCCTTGTCTAACGTTGCCAGAGAAGTGGAGATCCTCTCGAAGCTCGAACACTGTTTTTTAGTGAACTTGTGGTTTAGTTTTCAAGGTTCGCTTTAGCAATTTCTCACTCGAATTTCCTCTAAAGCCTCACCTTTCAGTAAATTTTAGCTTCCAGAGAGAATTTGGTACTCTTATTCTTTCCTTCATTTTCAGAAGAATCTGAATTAGTTTCAGATGAACTAAAAGCATATATTTGACACCTAAAACATTTTTTTTTAAACATTTGAGAAACACTCGAACTCTATAAATTAAACCTATATATTTTTCGACTTTTAGTGAACTAATCAGATATTTTATATAAATGAGCGTTTTAGAGAAATTAATTGTGTGACAGCTAATTACTTTTAATTGCTTTTTAGATGAGGAAGATTTATTCATGGTATCCGACCTTCTTCTGGGGGGAGATCTCAGATATCATATCCAACAAGTAGTTAAGTTCAGTGAGGAGAGTATCGTACTCTTCGTTGCTGAAATTGCCCTAGCACTGGATTATTTGCAAAAAAACAAAATCATCCATAGGGACATAAAACCGGATAATATCGTTTTGGATGAAGAGGGTATGTTCCTTAAATATAATCTACTTGAAAGAATAATTTTAAAACCAGTAATACAAATTTGTAAAATAAAAAATTGTATGAAGATTTTATATTTTATATATACCTTACTTTTTATTACACTCGTTTTATGACTAGTCATATGCACCTAACAGCTTTCGAATTCACAGTGCAATACAATTTTTTTCCCCCATAAAAGTCAAACTCTCAACTTTCATGTAGATATGCTAACTACAATTTACATTTCGATATAATCAAATACAGAAAATACTGGGAATAAAACTCTTAACATTTAAAAAGAGGTAGTATATTTTAAATGTTTGATCTGAAAGTATAGATTTAAATTTAATTTAATTCTTCGATTAGCCAGATTAATGAATTAAATTGTAGTGTCAAATAAAGTTCAATTAAATGGAGTATTTCCCAATAGAGGCATTGCAATTAATTTAATTTAATGTTGAATTGATAAGGGTATATATATATATATTCTCTCCTGTTCGAGGCACTTTCGCTGATTTCATATATGTTGTTTATATTTTAATTAAATGTGAAATTAACACTGTATAAATTAATTTTGCAAACAATGCAATAAATAATAGGATAAGTATGACATTATCAAGTGGTATATATTTACGACAAATATTCAACAGACTTCATATAGCTACAAAAAACTGTGTTACAATTTATAAATATGCATTATGTTTTTATGTATGATCCATAAAAAACCAACCACCTTCGCTTTTTATGGTGACTGAAAATAAGCTTGTGGAACAATTGTTGACATGTTGAAATACGATTCGGAACCATTAAATTCTCAGAAAAAGAAATAAATATAACACATGTTTTGAGAAACAATGTACCGCTTTCAACGTGATACTTACCTTTTTTCTATAAAAGCTTGATAAAAAGTTTCTTGTAAAAGAAAGAAATATTTTTGTTCATGCAAAATGACAAATCGACTGCAGTTTCTACATTAATTTTCATAGAAAATTGCAAATTAAAATAAAATACACAAAATTTCTATTTTAAAAGATCAAGTTTCTGCAGTTTAAAAAAAGCTTTTATAAATTGACTCTTAGGGGTTCGTTGCCTCGATCCTGATAATAGATAGCTAAATTCTCATAGAGTGACTGCAAGCTTCAGGCTATTTGAGTCAGGAAATTGCTTTTGAATTATTTAAAATTTGTCTGCGGGCAATACTCGTAATGACAGTATTTGAATTCGACGTATGTTTATTTTACGAAATTGATGTTCAAGCTTAAAAGCAATTAAAATTTATTTTTAATATGATGCCAATCAATTCTTACTTTCCTTTGAAAATGATTTTCTTTAGTCATAACTAGAATTTTTGAAGTTAATCTTTGTTCCAAAGAAAATAAAGGATGAATCGCAGTTCCTGCTCTAATATTTTATCAGCAATAATATGGACTTCCGCCAAAACTTATAAAAGATCGCTTTTCAAACACAAATCGTTCGGCATGTCAACATTAATAATCGTGAACTTTATCCTCTCAAAGAAATTGCAATCAGCGTTTGGCTAACTGCCAGAAATAAACAATAAATTACAAAATCACATTTTCATATTAAATTGGAAAATTGCTTCTATTCATAAAAAGAACTTTATTTTTCTTCAAACTTTGTTTCACTAAACTTTTCAAAGACGCTCTGAAGGCTTTAGAAATAAAATAAAACTGAGATTGTTTTTCTCGATTTTTCTTTTATGTTTGTTTCCTATTGTGTAGTTTCTATTCTCGATATGTTAATACGATAGCACATAGATTATGAATTACACGAAAGTATGGATGACAGGAAGATGTGAAAACAAGCATAAAGTCTAATTAGTTTAGATTTACTATCTGTATTTTGACAGCAATTCAGAGTCATGACCCAATTTTCTCAAAAATATCGATGACATTGAATTTAGGGCACTGGACGATTATCAAAATTATTAAAAATTACCCGTTTTGTCTGCTAGTTAGAATCTTCCTATTCACAAGAAACAAATATTATTTTTTAATTTTCCATAGGTCATGCTCACGTTACTGATTTTAATATTGCGACGAGATTGGAAGATGGGCAATTGGCTACTTCAATGTCAGGAACGAAACCTTATATGGGTATGTATTATAAATAAATAAATAAATAAATTATTATCCAAAAATGTATTAAATTGAAAATTCCAGGTTTGAAAAATGTTTTCCTATTTTGTACAAATACAAAATATCTTTCTTTTTATAAATTGTGCAATAGAATTCTTTAGAAAAAAGAATTGAAACTATGCTTAAAATAAAAATAATTTAAAGGTGAAAAATGGAAGCATAAGTTGAACAATTTTAAATTGAACAATATTATGCATACAAATTCACAGAATATAAATCAGGGTAAATTCCAATGATACTTTGCATCTCAAAGTTGGATGAAAGTGCTGCAGGCAGTTAACAACTGCATTAAAAGTTCTGAAGGGGTTGTGATTATTAATGTAGTAGTCAAAGGTAGTTGACCACTGTTTTCTAGATTCGGAAGTTATATAATAATTGCTGACAATTAAACTGAAACATGCCCCGTCTAATATATTATTTCTCTGTTATTTTATAGCCCCGGAACTTTACATGTGCGCTTGTGATGAAACAGGAGTTCTAGGATACGAATATGCAGTAGATTGGTGGAGTTTGGGAGTTTTGGCATGGGAAACTCTTGCTGGGACACGACCATATCCTGTTCATGCTGCTACATCTCACCGAGAAGCGTTGGAAATTCTACAAGATGAAAGACATCCGCCAAAGCACTGGAGTCCTTTAATACAGGAATTACTGGACCGGCTTCTAACTTTAGCTCCTGGTGCTCGAGTATCAACTCTCAAAGAATTGAAATATATTTCTATCATGAGCGAATTGGATTTCGACATGGTACTGAGCAAAAAAGTCAAGCCTCCTTTTAAGCCTCCAGCGGATCACTTGAACTGTGACCCCACTCACGAACTTGAAGAGATGATTATTGAAGAGAAACCTCTCCATAAGAAAAAGAAACGTCTGGCCAAACAAAGGCGAGTACTTAAATAACATTCTAAAAATATTCTCAATACTCTAATCATATTTATTTGATTGTTAATCTACTTCCAAGTTCATTTTGAAATTTTTTATTTAAAAATTGAACGACTTGAAATTTCAACTATCCAAAATTGAAATTGAAATTAGAGTTCAAAGTGGGACGATTCCCACCTTTTAGTCTTTTAAATAAATAAATTTTATCTATAAAAATATCCGAATAAAGAGGAATTAAAGATTCGATCGAAGCTCATCAGGCAGGTGACTGCTTGGTGAACTAAAAAGATCAAGCGATAGATTATAATTTTTGCAGATGATGTTGCTAGATCGCTCGAGGTGAAATCTTTGGAGTCCAAAAAACTCGACTATATACCAGAGTACCTCACCTTCAATCGAGATTGGAAATTGAAAAAAATAGAAGAAGAAAATAAGGAAAAACAGTGGGAAGAAGAATTGAATAATGCTATGATGAGTGCTGAGACTCCTCAGCAGAGATTGAGGTAGGTCAGAATTAGCAGTGTCAATTGATAATATATTTTTATATCAGGAACAATGAGGAACATCTATCTGTAAAAAAAATATTTATTAAAGACTTTTTTGCAGGCTAAAGCAGCAACGAATTCCAAAGACTTTCAATCGCCTCAATGTGTCGAACACTAAAGCAAGAATTAACGCATCACCTCTACAAAATCGACGAAAGAGTGCGACGACGTCGTCCGATATAGACTTTATTGATGCCAGCCCAGAGCCTTCAACATCGTAATTAATCCACACAAACAAACCAGTGAGACATCTACAAGCCTTTTCATTAAAAAGAAAATTATTAGAAGCGTAAAATTCTTTTAATGATAAAAAAGAATAGCTAATTAAACTTCGTTAAATACCCTTTCAAATATAATTGTTCTATTAATTTGTCAATGAACAATTTAGAGAAAAGGTAAAACGTATTTGACTTTAATTAATTTTTAATTACTCTCGATTCATCAACCTTTTTCTTTGTGTCTGAATTCCTTATAAAATTTTTCTACAAGTAATAAAAATTATTTCAAATACCGGCTAAACTGAACCAAAATTGAATTCCAGGAAAAGGTGAAACAAAATTGTTTTTCATTTCAGAACGATTGTTTTCTGTGGGAGTGAAATTTCAACTTCTCAATAAATTTTCAAATTTTAAACAATAGCTACAAATTTGATTTCAAGTAACGATCTTGAAATAAAAATACATCTAAGAGAGAAAGAACATACATAGAGTTACCGCTTTTATATAACTTTTATATCAATTTTAATTTATATAATTAAATCTTATTAGGATATTGTACATTAAGGGCCTGTACTTAACAAAAATGTAGGATTAATA
Organism: Synergus japonicus; assembly: GCA_900474275.1. NCBI lineage: Eukaryota > Metazoa > Arthropoda > Insecta > Hymenoptera > Cynipidae > Synergus > Synergus japonicus. The sequence continues at coordinate 16,298 of UCOH01005848.1, forward strand.
ATTCAAAATCCTAAAAATGATTCCTAATTCTAAATTGGATGTTTGTAATAAAGATATTAGATAATAGAAATACCAAGAAATATTAATGTGCTGCGAATTTTAAGTAACCACACTTCAAATAAACTTCTTTAAAGGATACTTCTTTAAGTTTAAGATAAGCCATAATAATATTTCATTTCCCAGAAATTTTTCGGGAATCGCAAGATTTTCAAAGACTGATTTTTATGAAAGATATATTTTTTTTATCAAAATATATGAAAGAAATTTATAGACTAATTGAGAGCCTGATTACAATAACATTCTATAAATTTCTTAAGCCAGGCAGTGTAGGCCTTTGGGCCAACTGCCACTGCCACTGTCCAGGGGCCAACACTGCCTGACGAAATAAAATAGGACGTCATTACATCCAGGCCCTCAGTTGATTAAAGAGTTAATTGGTTAGAGAGCTCTAATAGATTCTTTAATTAATACAACTTTAGTGTAAATTATAATTTATCATTTCAATTAATTATAATTCATATAAAAATAATATCTTGCGATTCCTTTTTCTAGAGGACCAAGTGATAATATAATAAATTAAAAAAAAAATAAGAGAAAAAATGTTTAAAGGACCTTATTCGTGTCTTTGTACTTAATTATTTTGAAATATAAATATTAAAAACAGCGACTTTAATGCAGAATCTAATGTATCTAATGTATTTATTGTATAGGTCTAATAATGAAATAATAGAATAATTGTTACTAATTTCCTATAGTATACGTGAATTACAGAATTATACAGAAAAGGCACAACAAAATTAGTCGTTAAATATTATATTTGTATTTAGTAAAATACAGGGTATTTGGTTGGAACGATTCTAACGACGATAAACACTGCTAGTTTTATACAGAAATTTCTCAATTACGTATATTTTGATTGGCAACAGTTGTACCGAGGTAGGATTCCTTTTCTTTTTCTCCCATGTTTCGACAATATTAAATGAGAATGAAAAATTATTCAATTCAGTCTAATACATGCATGAAGAAAAATTGAATTTTCGGGAAAGAGTTCTGTCTCATAAGTGATTAAAAAGTTGTTTCTATTTAGATTGTAACCAAAACTATACTGAAAGAGCAGTGAAAAGTTTAACGACGAACGCAAAATAAAAAAAAGGTTTTTGGTTTAATAAATAAAAAAATGTTTTGGTATTTAACTCTCATACGTCTAATATTATCACCAGTTATAATTATACCTTAGCAAACAAATAATATCTGTTAATATCACAAGGTATTGCTTTTTCCTCCCTTTCAAATGTCATGAATACTTTGAGCATCGCTGAATTTTTGCTCTTAGAATCATGAAAATCTGAAATGAATAACTACAAACAGCTTTTATTACTTTCTCGATCTCGACTCTTTGAAAATATCATTTCAGAAAAATAGAATATCCTATTCTCAATTCAGTCAAGAAACTTTCGCGATGCTCTAGACTTTTTTTAGGGCTTATCCTTAAGCATTAGTTAAAAACTATTATCATCAGTCTGTTTGAATAAATGCCTCGAGATAAGTGTCTGATTCGCATTATTCGCAAAAGCACCATATTCATATTGCATCTTCTAATACGTTATACGTTAAACTCGAGGATCTCGTAAGTTACTTAACACGCTGTAAGTATTTGTTTTAGTAAACACAGTGCTTTACGAAAAACGTACGTATCTTTACATACTATGTGCGAATAATGATTTGATCATCATTTACAGCATTGTTTCTATAAGTAACTAAACTTTGTAGTCAATTCAAAACTTTAACTAAAAATAAAACAAAAATAGCAAACGATAAGCTTTGAACCTTGCATCTCCTCGTTGCATAAAACAAAATTATCGGTTTAATCAACAGGATTATAAAGCAAGTAAATCTTGAATGCTGTAAAGTGAGCTTTTAAAGCAAATATGTTAAACCGATGTCACATCGGTTACTTCGATTCTCGTTATTGGTTTCGCTGCCTCTACGACTATGAATTTTTTATCATCGGGGGCTTCTTCATTACCGAGTTTAAGTTCCTGCAAATTCGCAACTATGGAATCTACCTGCATTGGTGGCTCCAACTCAGCTTTTGCATTTCGAAGTTTGCCAAAATGGAGATAGCAAAAGCCTCGATGACCTCTCCATGTAATTTCGTTGGGCCTAACTCCGCGATCATTTAAAGCGTTCTTCAAATCTCGTATTCTAACGTCCGCGGTGATATTCGAGAGCTTCACCGAAAATTCAAGCTGATATTTTTGATTGGACCGCTGGCACCTAAAATTTGGACGGCGACGATTTTCCTTTCCATTACTTTTTTCGGTCTGAAAATATATTAATTAATGTTATTTTTAATTTCGTCAAAACGAATTACAGTAATTAAAAGGGATATAAGAAATCTCACGTACTTCGCTGGAACCATTATTGTCTCCATCACCTCCACGTTTTTGTTGTATACGTTTTTTGGAACCTCGGGTTTTATTATCCTTGTCTCCCTCTCCACTTTCCAGCGTGGAATTAAGATTGCGTTTGATCTTTAGACGAACTCTGCCAATAACTCGCTTAAGTTTACTCCTCTCTACGAAATTAGCTTCTTGGTCAGAATCATCCTCCTTTAAAACGATCTCCTTTCCTTCTCTAAAAAAAAAGGAATGTCATAAATTATCCAATGTTTCTTCGAAGAGAAAATCGGTTAAGAGAAAATCAGTTTCTTAAATGGAGAAATACTAACTTTTCTTCCATTTCTTTTAACTCTTGAAGTATTCGCACAGCTTTCACTCTTCTGTTACTCAGGAGGTTCCAAAGGATCGTGTCTGGCTTTTTAAGTTTTGGATTCACTACAATGGTTTTGGTTGGAGTCACGATTATATCCACAGGGACATCATGCGTTTCAAAAAGATCGGATGGAAGATCCAGTATCTGATTGTCATGAACCGTAGTCGCTATGATAGTGTCTCCGTTCACGGCTCCCATCTTAGTCATTATCGCAAATTCCAGATCTGCATATCCCTCTCCTTCTCCAATTCTGTAGCCTGCAGAAGTCACACATACCGAACCCAAAACCACGAGATCTACCTGTAATTAAAAAAAAATATATTAATTTCAACTGAGAAAAAGTATGCTATGGTAGAATCAATACAATTTTTGGTAAAAAAAGAAATACACGAAAGATATGAGTACTTACCTTGATATTTGCGTCCAAACCAACAGATTTTTCAATTTGTGGAATGTCATGTCTCATCACAATATTTTTTGCTTCCTCCTCGGTAAAATCAGTGACACGAGTAACGAGATTGAATAAACCAGCCTTCAATCTTGGTTTCGGAACGAGAATCTCTTTATCATTTTCGAGAGCTACAATCTTCACTGCTTCCTGAGGTTTATCTGGACTAATCTCGATAATCTTAGCCTGCTTAAATACCTCTAATTCGCTCAATCGTTTTGCTGCCTCTGCTGCACCAACAAAATTCGGAATCCTATGGTGGGCATTATTAGAAGAAAGGATCACGGCTTCTTTCTTAATCATATTTACCCAGACCTTACGGCGATACTTTCGCTTAGATTCTTTTTCTACTTCGGCTAAAAACAAATCAAAATTCTTCATGGATAAACGATTTAACCAACAATTGGTTTAAAAAAAAATCTTTGTTCAAAGGATCCAAACTATTCTCCGTTGGGAAAAAAATAATAAAGTTGAAGATTCTTTGAATTATAAATTCATGATTCTGACGACTTAATTCAAAAGGCAAATAATTTAGGGAATTTTGTGAATTTAATTCATTAAACTTTTTTTTTCGATAAACTACGATATTTTTCAACATTAATTTAATTAATTTAATTAACACTTTTAGTAAATTCTATTATACTGTATTCTTACGAAGAATAGAATTTTTGAGAAAAAAAAATTAATATTAAAGCAGAACGATTTTAAATATCAAGAATAGAGAATTTAAAAATTTCATATAAATATTGTTTCAGGTTACAGATGTTTTAAACTGATAAAATTTATAAATAGTCATACAATGCTTATATAACATGTATTATCCTCAGTAGAATCTCAAAATGTGGATTAACCTTATAAAATAATTCTGTAAATCTTAGAGGGATTTTAATTGAATTTTTTTCACCGAATCAAATTAATTTCTCTATTTCTTAGTAATCACTTAGTTTATTTGCGAGAATTAAAGTCTGGTTCCTGACACAAATTCGTAATTTTTTGCCAATTTTCCCGTCTATTTAACACTATGATTATCAGCATTCATGAAATATGAATGATTTTGTCAAGAAGCTAAAATTTTGAATTCAATGTAGGTACATATATTGATTATTTTCCTGTTACTATACAGAAAAACTCGTTTGATATCAATTAATGATAAGAAAAAGATACCTAAATAATTCTCTGAAACATTTGAATATAAAAATAATTCAATTTACAAACTTGATACATATTGGAATTATTTTCCCATAATTTGAGAATTAAATATTTGATTTTCTCACGGTTATTTGGATGAGTTCTAAGAATGCGAACAAGAAGTTCACCTTTGAGAAAATGTAAACACAAACCGCATCAAAGATAAGCATATACATATTATCCTCGTATAGCAAGTCCATTATACAAATAAGGAAGTCACCTACGTGTACATGACTCATTGTATTTTTATTTTTATTAATTATCAGCATTCACATCACGCATTTCTATCGTCGAGCTCCAAAAATAATTAATCTATAATTCAAGGAATCTACGTTTCTTAATAATTATAAACTATGAAACAAAAATTTAATTGAAATTATCCACGATTTATACGAAATAAAATTAAATTTAAAGAAAAATTTAAAAAATTAAAAAAATTAAAATTGTAAAAACTGAAAATTCATTAAAAAATTAAGATGTGAGACAAACAACACGAATCTACGGATTATTAAATTTTTAAATTAAAAGAGAAAACGCGTGTAAAAATGTAGCTTAATGTTGCATAAAAATTATATAAATATGTAAATCAGAGAATAAAGAGAAAATATTTTGTCTTTATAAAAAATAATTAACTTTACTTACGGGACTTTTTCCCTGACTCCGTTTCTGATTCCGGCATTGCTGCTGGTTGATCTGGTGTTTTCTCCATAAAGATGTCGACTATCGTCTTCAATCTCTTCAATCGACCTGGAAAGAATTTCAGTTTCACTGAGATTTCCCGCAAAAATAGATTACACCATTTGTCAGTGTCCTTTTATCCCCCTATTTGTATTCCGAGTTACAAAGTTAGGAAATTTCACGGTATGAAAATCCACCAGACGTTCAAATTCCAGATTCACTCGTAAGTTTTCAATCATAAAATTGTGAATTTCAGATAGAAAAATGAAACAAAAGTCAGAGATTTCACAATGGCGATGTTATCTTTCTTTGTTTTCAAACATTTTTCAGAAACAAAAGTCGGAGGAAAGAAAAAAAAACAAAATCGTAAACACACGATTCACACGATTATATATAGATACTTTCATTTTCTTCGCATGGTCATATATCTTTTCCCGAAAACTGCCGAAAATTGACGAGGATATCAGGAGTGTAAATAGCTAACTAGTGCCTTAATTTAAAAATTATAAAATCCTTTTTTTGACAGATTTGACAATATTTTGATTAAATAAAGTTCAATAAACCTGGGGAAAGTGAGATAATCTCAAATGAGGTTAGGTTTTCAGAAAACATGATAATAAATCAAAACTAGTGCTTCTGAGAATATAATAAAATTCAGGGCTATAAAATGTGTTACGTTCCTGGAACGAAGCTGATTACGTTTACGTTCCTCCGTTTCTGTCGACTGCTTGCATCCATCGTGGAAAATGGCTTTACTGGCGAGGAACGTCTGCAAGGTATTTTCCCAGGTAAGACAAACTTGATTCAAAAGTAAGACTAAAAGCTGATCTAAAGCAATTTCTAATGTTTTCTATTGTTTAGGATTAATTAAGATACTCGAGGTGCTTTTAAACTCGAGAAGTACGGATGTTGGTGCGGGTGGCTATAAGATTTTTACAAGGGCATTCCAAACACGAGTTAAATTATAAAATATTCACTGTTTTTGCTCTAATTTATTGCCAGATTTTCAGTAATTTGTGACGCAGTCAAATTCATTTGATGAGAAGTACCAATTAATGTATGTGATTATCAAATTTTGACACTGAACGTCTGATATGGTCTTTATTAAATTTATTAATCACTAATCAATTAGTTGAGTAATATCATAGATCATGTATTTTTTCTATCAGACGAATAGGGTCGATATGAGACGAGCTTGTAAAATGTAAAGAGTGTTATTTAAGAATATTGACTCCGAAAGAATATATGTGCCGCATACTCAGATTTGATTATACTCTTTTTTTTTTTCATCCTTAGTCACATTCTTTTTAAAGAGTCTTCAAAATTATGTCACTATAAATAATATGTTTTAGAACACAAGACCTTTATTATTTTGATATCACAATTTCAGAACTTTATGCACAATATTTTATATTTTAAACTAATTTTTTGACAGAAATATGTATTTAATGTGTTTAATTTGTTAATATTAGATTTATATTTCCAGGCAGCCCAAAAGGGGTCGTCCAGGAACCTTCACGTAGGCTCAGTTTGTTTCAGCGAGCCGGTTTGTACTTCAGAGTCTGTATGTTCACTAACAGGAAAAAGTTGGCAGTAAACCGACGATCCTTACACTATTCTAAATTTTTTATTTGATATAAGATTTTCATGAACATTCTTATTGAAAAGTTCATTACATTTTATAGCCTGAAGAACTTTCCATATCTTAAAGTTGTTCAGGTATATAAAATTAATCAAAATTAATGTTTCGGCATGAATTGGCATCATATTTAAATTTCTACAGAACTACAGAATTTTTTCAATATAAAAATGAATTATTTAATTTGATACGTACTTGTCTGGAAAAAATTCTGTAAATTTGTTAATTTCTTAGTCAATTTTGTGCCATAAAGCATGAAATCTAACAAGTGTTAAAATAGAAAGTCAAATTTTCACATCTAAATGTCTTAATATTTTACTTTCAGACCGTCGAGCGTCAGGGAAAGATAAAATGCACCCTGATCCCAGGAGACGGTGTAGGCCCGGAATTGGTAGTTGCGGTTCAAAATGTTTTCAAAGCTGCAGATGTCCCAGTTGAATTTGAACCGTATTTCCTTTCCGAAGTTAATCCTACTTTAAGTGCTCCTTTGGAGCAAGTTTCAAACAGCATTGCCAGGAATGGCGTTTGCTTAAAGGTAAACATTATAAAATGGTTATTCTATCAGTTACAAAAATTGCTTTAAAATCAAATAGTTTAATTCATTATTTTGGTATCTTAAAATTTTCAGGGAATTCTAGCAACACCAGATCATTCTTCCACGGGAGAATTGCAAACTCTAAATATGAAGTTGCGAAACAGTCTAGACTTGTACTCGAACGTAGTGCACGTTAAGTCTCTTCCAGGAATAAAATCCCGACATCAAAACGTAGACTGCGTAATCATCAGAGAACAAACAGAAGGAGAATACTCTGCCTTGGAGCATGAATCGGTGAAAGGAGTCGTGGAATGTCTAAAGATCGTCACCAGAAGGAAGAGCCAAAGAATTGCGAAATTCGCTTTTGATTTTGCTGTTAAAACTCATCGCAAGAAGGTCACCTGTGTGCACAAGGCAAATATCATGAAATTGGGAGACGGATTGTTTTTGAAATCCTGTCAAGAAATAGCGAAATTATACCCAAGGTAAGCGAAAAAGTACCTTCTAAATCAAATCCTATTCTAAGTGAAATAATGATTAATGATATTTTATATCTTGTTGATCAACTCTAAACACTATGTTTTTTCGAAAACAGAATTCAATTTGAGCCCATGATCGTCGATAATTGCACGATGCAGATGGTGTCGAATCCACATCAGTTCGACGTGATGGTCATGCCAAACTTGTACGGAAATATTGTAGACAATCTAGCTTCCGGATTAGTTGGGGGTGCTGGTGTCGTCGCTGGTGCTAGTTACAGCGCAGAGTGTGTAGTATTCGAACCGGTAAGAATTATTTATAAGAAAATAATATTTTAACTTTACAAGCAGGATCATTTAGTTTATTCTTAACTTATAATTTTTACCAGGGTGCGAGACATACATACTCTGAAGCAGTGGGTAAGAACGTCGCCAATCCAACAGCGATGATTCTATGTGGCGTGAAACTCCTAAACCACGTCAACTTGAAGCGCTACGCCGAGAAGATCAAGGATGCATTAAATCGCGTCCTAAATGATGGAAAAGTTCGCACCAAAGACTTGGGTGGACAAAGCTCAACCACCGATTTCACAGCGGCTGTTATTTACAACCTCCAGTGAATAATTTTCAGGGGAATTTCTAATAAAAATCCACCAAATGTAGGACAACCTAGGGTGTTCCTCGCGAAGTGCTTGTGCATTTTGCACCGTCAGAATCAATTCGAATTTAAGCATTTTAAACTAATCGATGATTTTTAACATTATGAGGAGATCAGAATCTTAGCGCTATAACAAATTTTTTCGAATTGTTTTTGACGGGAAAATACATAACTCAGACTTAATCAGTATCAGTAACAGAGTGATCTTATTTATTATAGTATTACATTTATTAGTTCTACGTTTCTTATTAGCAGAAAAGTTGAGCCATGAATTGCCTTTGTTGAAAAGATACTGCGATTCGAAGGAACATGCCATGTGTTGTACCATAGCCAATTGTATTATACATAAATTACGTGATAGAACGTAATAAATGAAGTCTGTTAAACATTTTTACGTATTTTATTATTTTTTAGAAACACATAGTAAATTTTTTTAGTTCTATGAACTTTTATCCACTTTTTAATCTCTCAGTTCTGAGAAAATAGGATATTTAATTGATTCTTCAGTATAAAAGTAGAATTTAATTTTTCCTAATATTTTCGAAGAGCTTTATGTAATTAAATTAACAAATTATTGACGAAATACTCGAATTTCGCGGGTTTAAAAAACCGGAATTTGATTCGTTGCATATTCATATTGCAGCTGACAGCATAACATAACCTCATGAGTGTGATGTGACGTTTTTCAAAGTGTCAAGAAAGAAGCATATTTTTTAATAAAAATGGATTTAGGGGATCACGCAGTGGAATTAGTTCGACAAGAAATTGTGAAAATTCACCTAGAAGTGACAGCTTTAATACAGGTTAAATTAATATATGATTATAGATTTTTTTCTGTGAAATTTCATTTTTCTAACCTTAATCTTTTACTAGAAGGCTAGAAGTTCAGTCTTAATTTTTCTTATAATTCTCAGACTTCTTGAATTTTATAGCACTGTTTTTCTTTATATAATTAACAATAATTAGAATGTATAATTTAATAACACAACAAACTTTTTATTTTGCAGGATATACAACAATGCACTGGTCCTCTAGAATTTTTAAACGAATTAAATGCTGATGGCAGAGCGAAAATTTCAGTTTTGAGATCCAGTGTTGATCGTCTTGCAGAATTAGCCGAATTAGAACTCAATGACAAGAAAAAATCCGAATTGCTCGCAGAAGTAGAAAACTATCGAAGTCAACTAACATCGACAATGAAAGCTTTCCGGAAAGCAAATGTTGTCAGTTCTTGTGTTATTGATAAAATAGCAAGGACAGATTTACTCTCAATGTCCGAAGAACAACAAAGTTTTTTACGAAAAAGAAAGGACAAAAAGGTTCTTGTAGATACTTCGTCTCAGCTTACTGATAAATTATCTAGTATTTCTAGACATCTTGCAGAAACTACGCAAAGAAGTGCCGACACTCTGGAATCACTAAGTAATTTTAAAAAATATTAATTCATAACTCTAATTATTCCAACTGTGTTGCAAAATTTATAAGATGATCCTCTGATTTCAGTTACTTCTTCTGAGAAGGTCACTGGAACTGGAAAGGAATTAGAAGATCAAAGACAAGTCATTATTCAGTCTGGAAAACTCTTAGGAAAATATGGTCGACGAGAAATCACAGACAAGGCTTTACTGGCACTGGCTTTCGCGTTTTTCCTTGCTTGTGTATTTTACGTTCTTCAGAAAAGACTTAGGTAAGCTTTTATTTCTAGAAAAAATTCTCGAATTTGAAAAAGATTCAGATCCACATAAATGTTTCATAAAAATATAAACTTTTATTTACAACACAATATACACGGTTAAAACTGTTTGTGAATTATCCTATTTTTTTAATATTCTAGCTTTACCACCATAAATCGTCGAATATTGTTAGTTGCTCACAGACTAATTGATCCTGTAAAAAAATTCGACGTCAATTGATTTCATTAAATATATTTTAGATTTCTTTAGTATAAGAGAAATTAATATTTTATACATTTTTACAGCTGGTTATGAACTCCTCCTTGGATATGATTCCATCTTTGTCGAGATCCATCTTCTCAAATATTCGATTGACATGTCTGTCGACTGTACGTTCAATCGAATGGGTGTTTTCTACCATTTCATAAATCGCAGTTATGATAGCCAACATCTCATGTCGTGTAATGTGTCCGTCGCCGTTCAAATCGTACAACCTGATTACGAAAGTAAGTTTAGCTATAGTCAATATTCCACTATTTTATAAAAATCTTCATTTTTATAATCTGTAGAACTCATTTTCTCCACGGGGAAGATGTTTTTGTTGAATATTATTATGAAGTATATTTTAACTTATTAAATTAAAAGTATTTTTATTTTAAAACCAAATAATTTCAACTTAATTAGCATGGAATTTTAGAAAATTTATTTAGTTATCGCTTACCTAAATATCCAAGATAGTTTTGTGTCAGCATCTCCTTTAACTATTGATGCTATTCCATTAAGCAAATCACCAAATGTGATTAATCCATCCTTATTCTCATCGAACGTGTTAAAAACAATTTGAGTATATTTTCTTGAGTCTCCTAATGGAAATAATTTAGCATAGACTGGCCTGAGATTACTTGTAGTCACCACACCTCCAGGACAGTGCTGCTTGAAAGCTCTGTAAAATCTGCGAATTTCATGTCTGGAAAATCCTGTTTGAAATTCCAAGGATTCTAAACGCTCAGGAATGACATGAGGCGGTTGTTGATGCCCTTCGTCTTGCATTTCCTCTATAATCAATTTTCATATTCAAAAAAATTTGATATTTCTAGGACATTATGTTTTACATGTATTAAACAACTAAAGTTTTAAAGACTACCACCAGAAGAACTAAAATAAGTTAAGAAATAAGTTAAGGATTCAACTATTGGCATTCTTCTACGATTATGATTTACAACAGAAAACTTTTCCTGGGAAAGATTTAAACCTACCAGCTATTTTCTGTATGCTCTGCTTAACTTTTGAAATGCTGTTTTTCATTTTCTGTGAAAAGCTAGAATGTTGATGCTCCGAATCATCGGTTTCGTCGATGCTTTCGATTTCTGACATCGAAATCTTTATCAATAAATTAACTTATTAGAGTCAAAAAATTAATAAAAGTACGACTTTCGGCTTTCTTATTGATTTTCGAATAAAATGAAATTGAATCTTTGTCTTCAAAACTCTCCTTATTTCTTGCCAGATACAAAAATCTTATAAATTTAAACTAAAGTTTAAAAAAAATCAAATACAGTAGAAAGGTTTAAAGAGTTAAAAGAGAAAAGGAAAATAAAAACAAACTAAAAAAAAGATAAAATGAGAAAGAAGACACACAAACCATTAAATTATAAAAGTCGCCGTATGAATTTCATCTATTCACTTACAATTATTAATTCTTTTTCAAAGCTAAATTTTAAAATATTTTCTTATGTGTAGAGGTTTTGTAAAAATATAATTTTGTAAATAAGTTTTCTAAGTAAATTTGCAATAAATTTCTAAATGTAGGATTATATTATAATTGTTTCAGATGGTAATGAATCTTCAGTGCGACTTTTATTATTTATTTCATCGACTAATAAATTAATTTAAATTAAATTCTTACAGTTGATTCCAACGATTTGAAGAAGAATTTCCGTAGACTAATTAATTAGCACTTTTTGTTTGGCGTAAAGGTACCACGAGATGAATTGCTTAATCGGTTTGTTACAAGTTTTCTCCGATTATTGTTAGACGAATGCATCCGTCAATCAGCTTTTTTGCTTCTTTTTCATTTAAGCATTCGCTTGGCAGACATTCAAGTCATTAGCGTGAAAAAATTGAAGTTTTTAATTTCAAATTCTATGCGGATGCAGGCGGCTCACGCTTTCGAAACTTCCTCAATCGCGTACCAAGCGGAACTGACGAATGTGGAGCATGAAGACCCTTGCTTGCAGGCCAAAGAGAACAAATCGTGAGGACTCTAAAAAAATATTTAGATAATTTGATCAGGTGGCTTGCTACGCAATTTTAAACGCAGACTCAAATTCTGAGGTGTTTCTCGAAACTGTTTTCAGTAAATTTAAAAGAAACTTGTTTTTAGCGTGTTTCCCTCCTGAGATACATATACTTTCATACATAAGCTGGAAAAAAAATCTCTTTAAATTTATAAAATTATTTTCATCTTTAATCTTCCCCTAAAGAATTTGTTTAAAAACTTCGACAAAAGATAAAAAGATTTTTATTTTTAGGATAGAGGGTTTTTTTTATTTCCCTATTCGTAATTATTTCTTGCATATTAGATATGAAATTAAGTTTTAAAAAACCGTTTATTTTATTATACAGCGAATCTTATACCCATAGTTCTAAAAATAAAAATAGATACTGCGTTTATGACACGCGAGAAGAATATTCTCTGTAAAGTGAAACCGTAATGAAATCTTCGTGAAATCACTATAGAGAAGTTGTTCACGTTTTTAAAGAGCATCAATTAGGTAGACAACCTATTACTTAAAATTAATTGGTTATTACAACAGCATTTAACAAGAATGACTTACATTCAGAGAATAGAAAAAAGATCTAATCTAAGATTTCGTTAGCAAGCAAAAGTGGAAAATTGTTATTCAAATTAAAATGAAAATACTATGAAAGGACTCTATCCTTATAATAAAATGATAATTAATATGTTTTCAATTTTCAAAGTAACCCGACGAATTTTACGATTCTCGTAAAAATTAGCATTATTATTATGTGAATAGAGTTTCGAACGTTCAAATGAACGAAATATTTTTTTCAAATTATATTTTATCCAGAAATATTGTGCCAACTAAAAATAACAATTAGGATTACAAGTTTGTTTAATTCTTTATTATTTTAATGTAAATGAATCAATATTTAAAAACTTTGTATAGTTACAAATAAAATCAATATAAAAATTCGTTCATTTGAACGTCCAGAACTTTTCAATCATTTATAATTATCAAACATTTTTCTATCTTTTGTTAGATAAATTCTTTTTATTTTAAATCTCTTAATATCCATGACCATGGCTGAATATTAAAATATATTCAATATGGTTCCTTTGTTCAAAAGAACAAAGCTCTTTACTGAATGTTTGTCATTCCCAGATCTTAATATCACATTCATGTCCTTAGAATTGTACTCGGCATATCAAATAGACAACTCACTTCGAAGTAATTTTCTGAATGACGTCTTTGATATTGTAACAATACCTCCCTAATATAAATTTTTAACATCTGAAAGTGTAATGATATTTATTAAAAGCTATAATATATTAATCTCATTATCATTTCTAGTAACTGTCAAAACTTTAATATTTTATAAATATTTGTTTATCAGGGTATGAAGCGATAATCAAATTTTGAATGAAAAACTGATCTCACTTCAAATTAAGAATTCAAGTAACCTTCTTGAACTAAAACACAATAATGTTTTCACAAGAAGAGTAAAGGAAGATTATTATAGAGAAAGTAATTTGAGCTAAGCTTAGTCATCCCCCAACGTAGGGTTGCTAAATCAGTCACCCTCTCTCTTAATTTAGGGTTGATGGAAAGGGTCCTCTTAATTGTAGGGTTAAATATAGAGGATAATCTAATCCAGAAAAATTTAATTTGAAAAAGTCTTTTTTGTTTGAAGCAATCTTTACATCTCGAGCCTTTCTATTTTTTGAAATTAAATAGTTTTAAAAAATAGGATGAATATGGACATAGCTGAGAGTTTATAAATCATATACTGGCATTTTGTCCGATATAAACAAGTTTACGACCCTGACCGCAATTGCTTATCGTTGGGTAGCAGTGTTTTCAGTTAATCTTGTAATTTTTATTGACACCTAATAAAGTGACAATGAAATTTTCTTTTGTTCATTACCGTCAAATGCAGCGAGTCATTAGAGAGTCCTGCAGTTTCTTTGAGGATCGTCTTGCTTAAACTTTCTCTGTTTCCAATAGACCAATACTATTAATAGTACAAGAGCTAGGAGAGTTACTATTACGGTAAAAGGGAAATGGTGTAATAATGACGGAATCGTAATGTGTGCTAAACAGATTTAGCTCCCAGCTTGTCTTGATCGTTCTCCGCTCATTTGCTGTGCTAATTCTCCGATAAAATTTTATGTGCAAACTAAATTCAGCTCATCCAAGATCGACTGAAACAGAGCTTGACCCTGACATGCTTGACTTGATCTCTGATCAATTTCAAGTGTTTACTCAGCCGAAGAAATGCGGAATTCTGATTATTGTTGAAAATGTTAACTTTATTACTCTCGATCAAACCCAAAAATTCGCCTTCAGTATGTTCAAAAGATAAACTTCCTGTTCTATTCTGAGAATGAACATTTGAATGATTAATCTAAATTGTAATTAAATCTTGAAGTAAAAGAGTCGACTGTCATTAGAGTCATAAGGAAATACGAAATTAATAATGCGAAAGTACATTATCGTGAACAAAACGTGAACAGGTGAATCGTGAGAAGATTGTAAATGATTTTAAATTAGTTACACGTGTGTAGACGGAAAGGGCCTTCCCGAGTTTTTTCAAGTTCAATGTCAATTTATTGACTCATTCGCAAGACTCTGATTTTTGCATAAAAAACGAAAACAATTCCGAGATGAGATCAGCATTCACACCTCCTTATTTCAAGTTTATTTAATTAAAATACTAAACTAATTTACATATTTCATTCCAAATAGTTATCGAACATAAGTTCTTCTACATTTCCTTATTCAATAAAATACTTTCTTTAAACTTGATAAGATCTAGTTGATTCTATTTAAAGCCTACGGTTAATACATACTGACTATTAACATATAAATAAAATCCTGATAGTCAGGCATAAGTCGTAGAACCTCATTAATTTTGCCGAGTCCATAACCAGTTATTAGAACTGAATTGGGATCAAATTCCTTTTAAAATGCAATTAGGAATTCTAAATTGCAAATTACGAAACGTAAATGCAATACATCAGTACCTCTTGCCTAACTCGAGTCTAAAATAGACGAAAACCACACATCAATTCAAACTAGATTTCTCTTTTGTATATATTTTATTTTCTATTTTTTCAGTAATTATTTTTGTGTAGATAATGCCAAACGAGAAAATCTAGTTTGTGAAGAATTCTCTTCTTTTATCGAACTGATAATCTAATTAATTTGACGATTTTCTTATAAAGTGTCTTATTTCGTCGATATTTTGTTTATTTGTCTTATCACATTTTTTGTCACGTATCGAGCTCTATATAAAGCAGAAATGTAGTAATGAAATATTCATTAATTGAGTCTGCACATACGTAGACCCCACAGAAATCTCAATACTTGTGAGTTTGATCAGCCGTATCATTTTTCTCAGCGGTAGGGCAGGTCTCCTATAAAACAGCAGTGAGCATCCAGCATCTCCTCATTCCAGGAGTTGTATGTTTCTTAACTTACATTAGCCTTACGGAATCGTGATCACGTTCTTTTCTTTTTTACTGCAAAAGACAAAAGTTAATAACACATCGAGTTTCAAGAGATAGTGCATTACTAAAGATTTAGATCCTGTAAGCGAAAGTTTTGGATTTTTTAATATACGGAATTATCAGGGTAAAAATATTTAAGCAAGAAGTTTTCTATTTAAATCAACTAATTAATTTTGACAAAATGAATTTATATATTTCAAAAATTGTTTTCATTAATTCTTTACTAAAATTGAATTGAGTTTCCAACTGAAATAGATTTGCAAATTGAAGGAAGTCTTTCTCACGTTTTCTGAGGATAATAAATCATCCTAGGAAAATGTTTTAATGAAACAGCTATTTTGTTTTGCGAGTAATTATCCATGAAGCGATCCGTGAATTTAATCATTCGACTGTGAACAAGTAATAAATCGTGCAAACTCCGGGTACGGTGTTCAGAAAGTGTGAAGTTTGAAAGTATAAACAATCCAAAATATGAAATAGTGTGACGTGGTGCCTACTTGTGATGCAACGTCCTTTACTTAACATTATAGAATTCACTTGCACGCAATGTTCAATGATCGTTTGTACGCGTCGTTACTAGCATCTTACGAGTTACGGTTCTAGTTTTAGTTCCACGTGGGGTGTTTCATTGATAATAATTTGATTGAATATAAGATGATCAATTCAGTGTTAGTTATTAAACAATTGTTTTACATTGGCAGCATATTCATAATATACGACATTTTATAAGCAAAAGTAGGCAAAAGTAAATTAATAGATTTTTAAAATGTTTAAACTTTGCAATTTCCTGATTATAAAAAATTATTAATAGAAATTGTAACATTTTCTTCACGTGCTATTTTTTCTATTTTAGGTGTTGAAATTTGAAGCTGAAAGTTAAAACAAAATCACCTATTTTCAACAAGAGGTTCCAACAAGATTTCCAAGACACTTATGTCCAGGATTAAAATTCGTCTCCTCGTAATCAATGACATAAAATGAAGACAGTTTTCGTATTTTTGCTCTTAATTGTCTGCGTTTTGGGTGCACCATGGCTAGACTTATTTTTTGGACGTGATCCATATTATAGAAATGAAGCGAGACATAGGGAGGGCAAAAATGGAAAAGAACGGTGGAAAGAAATCTGCAAAACGATAAATCCAGACGGTTTCGCATTTCCAGGACAAGTTCCTTATCCTGCAGCACCAGTTTGTCCCTGGTAATAAAAACGTGTCAAATAATAATTTTGCAATAATGGGAAGTTGTATAAATGTTAAAAAATATTTCTTTGTGATAGATCTACTTTAATAAGAAATGCTTTAGTTCCAATACTAGTCATGTATCAGAAATTTTGAACGTTCAAATGAATGAAATACTTTTTCCGAACTTTATTTTATCCAGAAAATATTGTCTGAACTGAAAATAAAAATAAACATTACAAGCTTTCTCCATATAGAATTATTTTCAATATAAATGAATTAATATTTTAACACTGTTTCTAATTGAAAATGCAATAAATACAAAAATTCGTTCATTCGAACGTTTAGAACTTCAACCACATATACTAGTCCTTGTTACATTCCAGAGGTACAAATAAGCTCAAAATAATTTTTATAGGAAAGCATTTTTGTCGAATCAAGTAGCTGAAATATTTTTGAAAAATAATGATTTATTGTAACAACTTTGTACATAGGACTGTTTTATGCTATCCGTTATGAGTATATAATTATCAGTCGTCGTGTGACAGTTCCTTCAATGTAAACGAATTTACAAATTGTGTAATTATACATGTTATGCGATGATACTAGTATCTACTATTGTATATTATTTACATACAAATCATTTAAGAAAATCAAACTTACTTTATACAACCAAGAGGCTATCATTTTTCAAAATGTAAGATTAATTTGTTAAAAAAAATCTATGAACTCCACAATGATGTTTAGTTGAATTTTAATTAATAAATCTATCTTCTTCGTTATATCACGATAATAAAATCTGTTCAGAGTCTAAGAAAATAAGATTTGTCCAAGATTTTAAAATCTAACATTCATGTAAAAAATTAATTGTATAAATATTACAGTTAATAATTTATACTTTTTTTTTTCATCCAAAATCGATTATTTGATGGAAGAGCCCCCTTTAAAATCACTTTCATTGCTGCTCAGTAAAGTCGAAATTTTAGATATATGTATCTTAATATTTACAGTTACAACAATCACAGTATGAAGTACTCAAAAGCCTTACGTACATTGCGGAAGACTTTAGAGTGCTTTCGTAGAAATAAATAATGAATACGTACATTTTCAACATTGTAAGTACACTCATAAAAATGGAATGAAAATCATTTCCAAACTTGAATCAGTCCGTCTGTACTGCCAGTTAGAATGCATGTGTTAGACATGGCCACTGCTGAAATGGTGTCATGATGACCTAAGGGTGGAGTTTCAGGACCCGGACCTCCTTCTTCGGATATTCTTCCTCTCATGCTACTTCCACCAGTGGAAAGTGCAGGTCCACCTCCAGCCAAATGCTCATGCACTACATTCGTTCCATCGATTAATTTTTGTCTGTTAAGAAATAAATGGTTTAGCATTATTTATCTTGGAGTGAACGAAAATAACTACAAAAAATAAAAATAATAATACACTCACTCGTAAACTAACGAATTTGGAGGGATAACATCATTTGCAGCTGGTAAAGCAACGTAAGATTCGTTAAGAGCGTTAAGATTCCAAAATCTTAACTTCATATCAGTACCACTCGCTAATAAAAACCCTGAACGGTCTATACATCCCGAATGCATGGCACAAACGCTGTGAACACCATTTTGTGAATAACTCAAGGGTGGGGAACTCGATGCCCAAAGAACCATCTGACGAAAACCACTTTCGAGATTCCATATTGATATTTCGTTGTTTCCTTGCACTGCAGAAATGATCCACGAATTCTCCGTTGGATGAGTGATTACTTTCCTAACTCGGGCTCCTGAAAATTAAAATTATTTAGATTCAAAGTAAAATTAGTATATTTATTCAAGTATAAAATTATTTACTATTGGGGTGTTGTATAATGCTAATCGGAAGTTGGAATCTTATATCCCAGCAAATATGAACTCCAGAACTTGTTCCGAGCGTTAGCCACTGTTGATTATTGTTTACACAAAATGAAGTGATAACGCCGTGTTTCAAATCGTTTTCAAGTCGCCAGACTGTTCCGGGAACACGCAAGTCCCAGCCGACAAGAGAACCATAGAGAGATGCATAAACTAAAACTGATTGTGAAGCAGAATCCAGGTATTGAATATCAACAGCACAACCATCTTCCTGAAAAAAAATTACATCAATTTACAAAGACATTTAGATTAAAAATGCTTAAAGTTGGAAAGAAAATTATTATTTTCTTAAAGGAATGTTTTTATTTTACTTGGAGATCTAGTTGCCGTGTATTTGTGACACTCATTTTACTCGAATTCTGCTCGATTCTAAGAACAAAAACGCTGCCGGATTGAGAAGCAGTGCTTGCTAAAGATTGTCCTTGTTCACAGACTGTTAAACCAACTAAAGGTCCACTTCGATGAACATAAGTTTGTCTGTAATAAAAAAAATGAACATCAATCCTCTGATAATAATTTTCAGAAATAAAATAAAATACGAACAATAAATCCTCTTCAAAGACTTGAGTTATCACTTTGTAAATTTTAACAATTTAAGGAATGACGCTTGCTTCTGGTCTTTACTCAGCCGGTTTATACCGTCGAGTTTAGGCGCGTGTAAGTATAGTTACGCGCGCGTAGAACTTACAAAATTCATTTGTTTTTTTTTTTAGATTTAACCTTTTGGGTTATATTTTTCTTTTTTGCTTGAATGACAGCCCTTTCTTTTTTTGCTCTCTTCGAGGCGCAAGATTCGCTCCTCCCAACAGTTCTACGCGCGCGTAACTATACTTACACTCGACGGTGTAAACCGGCTCACTGCCAAGGTTTCTCTAATCGGAAATTTCGAGAATCAAAATATTTACCTGGATCGATTAGCTATATTTCTTCCTTCCATCTTGCTTGCATCCCAAACCCTGATGCATCCATCAGCAGCACTACTTGCAAACAAACTAGTGTCTTGAATTGATACTAATCGATTTACTGCTGCTCTGTGCTCGTGAAGATGCGCCACAAGAGCTCCACGTGGCCTCCACCCGTTAGGCAGCAATCTCGAACCTTTGAATTAAAATTAGTCAAATATAACTGATAAGTTATTTTGAAGGAAACGAAATTTTAAATAAATACGAATTCTATTTTCTTCTCACCATTTTTCCAAGCTATGTTATCTGCCCAATGTTGTGCCCTGAGAGCTGCTTCGTGTTGGTTTAATTTTCTCGTTAGAAGGGACTTTAATTCCACATAACACGGAGCGTGCCTATCTGCGAAACAATAAAGCCTTGCAACTGTTGCAGTTAAATTACAACAATTGGTCACGTATCAAAATATTAAAATTCCATCCTTCCTCTCATATATACAATTCTAAGTAATGACTGGTTAAACGAACATGCTAAAATAAAAAAAATAAATAAACTCACATTGTATGTAAGACCTTTCATGAAGAGAATGATCGGTGATACTGTGCATGTCCGACAAACTATTCTGTGGAGATAAATGAATGTCACCCCCATGAATACTCTGACTCGGACTTCTTGTACCTCCAATCATATCTGAGTGTTTAACAACGATCTGCTAAAACAAAACAACCAATTAAGAAAATAGTCTTTTTTCAAATTTTCGTACCTTTTACATTTCAATTTAATAATAGGAATACATTATCTTGAGCAGCAAACATTGTTCTCCATTCTTGATTCATCGAAGCGTAACTCGCAGAATTATCCGAAGTTCTACGGTCTAGTTTTTTGAGAGCAGAAAGTCCTAAATCTCCTTTCGGATCTGGGTGAAAAACAAAGGTATTATTTATTCTGCCTTTCAACATACTAAGATCTAGCTTTCCATCTACAGTCTTCGAAGCTCCTTGTTTCGCCTCTCTTGAATTTCGGTATTTATTTATCTTAATCAAATGCGGTTTCATCACTAGTAATTGGTCTTCAACCGTTCCAGTCATTTCAGGACTCACGCGTCTGAAAAGCTAAAGTCAATTTTTTTACTTAGTAAGTAAGATAAGAACATTTTTAAAACATAATAAACTCTGAATTTTTAATAAAAACAAAAATATATCTGCACTTACATTTTTCAGGATATCGCTATATTTATCCTCATCACTATATTTACGAACAATTCGATTTACGGCTTTTGATCTTTCTGCCTGCCTTTGTTCGAAAATTCTAAATAATTCTTCTACATCGTTGTATTTTATCACTGAGTCGTATACCACTCTTGGAATAGGAGCCACTAAAGCTTCCAAAAGTAAAATTTCCTTTTCTATTTGTATAAGGGGATGTTTTAGGTATGGTTGTATCATTGCTTGAACTTTACACTGAACATCAACAACATTTAGGGTTCTTGCTGCAGCAGAAATGAATCCTACAGTAGCGTGTCTTATCCAAAGATTAGGATGGATCTGCAAAATTTTATTAGCTAGAATAAAAATCACCTTTATAAAATGTGCCTAAAATTCTGTTTCGGGATTTACTTACCAAGTAAACTACAGTCTCTGATAACAGAGGATATAGTGCAGATTTGTGAAGAAGTCCCAATTCCGTGAGAGTAGCCATTGCATTAATAGCTTTCGTCGTGACGAATTCTTCCGGATCAGTTAAGCCTTGCTGAAGAAGAGGCATTAATATTGGACTGCTGTGCCAACCTACGTAAGCCGCAACACCGACAATACATTCAAAAAACGATCCTCTTAATTGCTTGTCTTCAGTGTCGTTTAAGAAAGTGATTACGTGACTAAGCAAAACGTCGTTGGCTTTTTGTTTACCAAAGAAGACACACAGTTTGTTGATCCCATTTTCCATCAAAGTTTGTTTTACTAAATTTTGTGGGTCGGTTAATAACGTTGAGACGGACTGTTGAACCTGAAAAACGGAAGAGATGTTTCAAATTAACTCTTAATTCTAAAATTTTTAAAATAATTACAATTTTTTCTATCTACTTTCTAAGTTTACCATTTCATGTAAAGTTTGAAGCTCGCTGTCATAACTCGGTTTGGGGCCTTCTTTGTTTCCTAAATTCGAGACATGCGAATTTTCCAGATAACGAAGGGCAATGTGAGCTAGATGAGCAATATTTTCAGCATATGCTGCCCTCACTATGACTGCTTCATCTTGTGTTATATGAGCCAAACCCGGCAAAATGTACTCAGGAAATATGTTTACATCCGATGGTGGAATTGATTTCACGAGATATAAACATTTAGTTAATGTGTGAATCGCTGAGACCCGAACTCGAGGTGCTGGATCGTGAACTAAATGAAACTGTAATAATAACAATAATAGTAATAAGATTAAATTACCGAAGTTATTTACAATAAAAAAAGTACTAAGTAACTTACGATATAAGGTAGAATTCGATCCAAAATCGTCTCATCGGAAGTATTTTCCGCGAGTTCCAATAATATTTCTAAACTGTGAAGTTTCGATTGTGAATTATGTAAACCTCTTATACAGGAAGTTACAAGTTGTGTAATAATGACCAATCCTTCTAAACTTTCAGAGGATTTACTGCATTCCTTGATTTTTTCGCTGTCTTCCTTTTCTTTCTGTTGATCGTCGCTGAGACTGTTTTGATCATCGAGGCTTCTTTGGCTTTCTATTTTCGAGTCGTGAGGTAATTTAGAGTCTTTAATGTCTATATCAATTTTATCGGAATTCTGATCGCTATCAAGATCGACTGTTGTATTTTCTTCACTGTGTCCAGAATCGTCCTTTCCAGATTCAATATTCACCTCAATTTTAACAATCTCTGATTTGTCCGCCTCACTTGTTTTTCTTCCACTTTCTTCAGTTTTTAGCATATTTATTATCTCTCCGATGTTGCTTTTCAGTTTAGTAATCTTCTCATCGGCAGAGAGAATCGGAGCCGCTGAGAAAATCAACATGTAGGATTGCAGAAAAGAGTAAAAGTACTCGGGGAAGACTTTCCCTCGAGTCTGAGAAAGATAAATTTCTGCACTTTTCCTTTTTGCTGGATTCTTCTCCAACATAGAAGTTAACAGTTCTCGAATTCCTACGTCTTCGATTTTATCCAGGTGCTTACTCGCCGAATATTCTCCGCTTCGGTATGCTTTAAAAAATAATTATTTGATTGCATAAAATAGGTAGAAGCGACTTTATATTGCATTATTTTTGTTTAGTTTATATACCTAGAAGCTGAGAAAAATCAAACGGTGGATGTCCTTCATTGTAAAGTTCTGTTAAAGCGCAACCTGCAGAGAAAATATCCATCATCGGATTGAGATCACCTGTCTTGAGTTCCTGCTCTTGTAGTAAAAGTGTAGTATTGCTCACTTCTGAAGAAAGTGTTTTGACGAATCTTTCAGGAGCAATGTAACAGGTTCTGCAATTACAAGAAAGTCGATGAATGTTCAAGTCAATAAACTCTTTGGAAAAGAAAGAATCTATTTTTTAATTTCTACCTTCTTCTGGATGTATCGAAAAAGTAAGAAAAGTCAGCCGGATTATCTTCTGGTAAATACGTAGGTTTAAAACTTGCAAAGTCAGTTAATAAAACCCAATTCCAACTAGTTATCATTATGTTTTCTAGTTTTATGTCACCGTGGCAAACTCCGAACTGAAAATTATTATAGTTATTTAATTTCGATGCTTAAATTGGATATTTAATTAACAATACTGTTCTATTGATTTAGTTTCCCACCTTGTGTGCTTGATTAAGTGCATAAAGTACTTGGAATGTAATCCACTTTTTCTCTATACTTGATAAAAATGGTCTGGTACTGATACGGTCATAGAGAGAACACTTGACGTACTCTCGCATTATAAAACCAGCCTTTTCTGTGAGCTATAATTACCAATTAAGAATTAAAAAAGAAATTATGAAAGTCCGTGAATTGATTATTAGATCAAATAAATGATAGACGACTTACTATCATTCGTTGAAATGGTAAGCAATTAACTGCGGATGCTAATTTCGATCTAATTTCCTCCAATTTATCTTTATAAGTAGACAAAGGTAAAGTTGGATCATGAATAGCAAACACTTTAACAACTATTAAACCCTCTTGATTGCGAGCGCGGGCAACTTTAAAAAATCTTGTGCTACCCAAACTGAAATTATAAATTATAAATTAAATACTGTAATAACTTTGTATGTATGTACTCATTTTAAGAATGTGAAATTTGTAACTGAGATATTTTGCCAGTGGGAATTACTTTAAAAAATTGCAGTGTATTCGTTCATAATTTAATGCCTTGGATATTTAGTTTTTATATAAATATGATTGTAGGTTCAGAGTCTACATAACAATGATTGATAGTCCATTTCTTTTAATTACAAAATATAATTTTAGCTTTTATTGACGTTTCCCATACGTCATAACAATGTGTAATTTTTAAAATAAAAATCGCCACATGGAATGTAAATAATCTAGTTAAGTTTGCCACCTAAACATTATTTTAAAGAATAAAGTTGGATCTTAAAGATTAGATTGTTAGCTTTACACAAAAAGAGTTGTTAGATTCTTACCTAATGTCGAAAAGCAAATCGCTGTGATCAGTTAAATAGTGCTCCACTGGGAATATTTGACTCGGAGCGATTCCTACCAGTTGGTTCCCCATTTTGTCTTAATTAATAATAACTGCACTAAAGCTTAAGTCGATGATTTTTTGGAGAAGAAGTGGAAATGCTAATGTTCAAACATCTTGAAAACGTCAAACCACAATGCATGCAATGCACTCTAAAGTTTTGAGGTTATGTTATACCAGCTGACGCTGATGCTGATATACCTCTGTCGTCATATGTACGTAGTAGGCGTAAAGGCGTAGTGGTATAATCTTACACATAAACACCCAATATAACGCGGTTTACACAAACTTCAAAGGCGATTTTACTTTTAAACTCTTTATAAACAAATTTCTCATTAGTCGGAATAGTTATTAACAATCTAGATTGTAAAATCTAATATGTTCTGGTGAAGTGTTCAAGTTTTAGGAGTTTTATGACAGCTGTGTGTGCACGATATGCGTAAAAGAATCTACACTATTCTCCAATAATAAGGTATCTGTTTTCTATTCAATTTTTTCTGACTTTCACTCTTTCTTCTCTGAAGGTTTCACCTGGGTGCACATATAATTTCATTGATTTGTTTCACTGCCTATTCGTTTAAAAACATCAGTTGTATTAATCCTTTTTTTTACAAATACCCTACAAAATAACAAACTTTCCTTTTTTCTTTGTTTACTCTCGTAAATGGATTCAAGGAGATTGAGAGTGATTCGTCAATTGATTCGTAATTATGAATTATTTATGAAAGATAATAAATAATTTGTTTTTTTATAAGCAAATTTTTATAAACAATTGGCCTTATTCTTGTTTATAATCAGTTTTTTTCTGATATTTGAAAGTATGAAAAGTATAATTCTGAACAAAAAATAGGTCAAATTTAATATGGGTTAAAAATTACAATTTAAGAATATATTAAGTATACAGAGATTAAAATGTGTAATAAAAAATAAGATAATTTAAATTATTTCGTATACAATAACAAACAAAACAAACAATAGCTGAATATAATTGGAAACTTTCACTTACGAATACAGCCATACCACTTTGAAAACACAAGTTCTCGTCCGATCACTTAAGTTAAGCAAAGTTGGGCGCGGTTAGTACTTGGATGGGTGACCGCTTGGGAATACCGCGTGCCGTATTCTTCACTCTTCTTTTTTTTTTAAATTTTAATTGTTGTAAATATTTAAAAAGAACATCTATTTTAAGAAACTAATTTATAATACAATATTCTTATCAAATGAATTTGGATTAGGAACCAATCATTTCAAAAGAAAGATGAAAATTAAATACTTCTATTCAAAGAATTCGAATGATAGAGCTGGATAAAGTGAGATATAATTTAGTAAACAAAAAAATAGTGAAAATGATCAATTTTATCAGCACCTGAACACAATAATGACTAATTCAGGCAAGTTTCTTTACGAAAAATCTCCTCCTATTATCTGCAAACCACTTTGTAAGTAGTCGGTTTGCACATGTTATAAAATTACACACGTACTTTATAATTGACATGAGTCACGTCCCTCTGCTTGTTATTAAGAGAATAATGAGGGGAACAATAATTTAAGACAATAAAGTAACTTAAGGATGATAAAATCTAAAGTTCACATTAAAAAATTTAGTTAAAAATTCGCAACGTAGAAGTAATGTGATTCGTATTTTTCATTGAGATCAGCAAATAGAGTGAAAAAGGCTAAATAGAAAAAATCTCTCTGGTCATTGATCAGGCAAGTTTAAAATTAAAATAAAATATTTATAGATGCTCCATACAGCTTTGTCTATTTCCTAGACGCTATTCGCGCATATATATTTTTTATAGAAAACTCTCATCTTTACTATAGTATAGCATAGTCGCAGGAAGTAGTAAGAGGTCGTAAGTAAAAAATCTCTCCTCTCTTTTTCAGCATCGATTCAACGAGTTACGAAAACCCTTTACTTGTGAAAGTACATTCAACTCAATTTAGCACTTATACTGCGTTTCTTGCGCAATTATGTTAGTCTTTTGCAATATGTTTTACACAGTACCTACTTTATCCATCGTTTTTGTATTTTCATATTCAATATTTGACTTTTTTAAAAAGAATGATTTAAATCTAGTATTAAGTTCAGAAGTTCCTCTTGAATCAAAAGGACTATAAAGATGCACTATTTTGATTTTGAATAAAAAATTAGTTATTAAATTGATTTCGAGTCCAGTGACTTATGCCGGATGCGGTTTTAGAGTTTCTTTTAAATTGAGCAGAAAATCCAGAAATGATTATTCAGAAACGGTGACTCAATGTGTACATATTTATTATCGTGATACGTGTACTTCAGGTGTAGAAATAATATAACTTATATCAGATAATCCTTGGTTTATACGCACTTTTTCAACTACATATATTCTACTTATTATTGCCAATTTTCTAAACCGTATTGGCTGCATCGATGACGTGATCTCTTTATTTTAAACGGTAATTAATTATTTACTCACTACTGCATCAGTGGAAAAATTAACGGGCTCAAAATTGTGTTTGCAAAAGATTTAAAAAGATACTAAAGATATTGTTATCAATACAGCAAAATAATTGGTTATTAGAAAATTGTAGGAGGAATAACATTTAGGTAGAATTTAAAATTTATAAATAAACAAATAATATATGTAATTTCGATGGAACTAAAATCACAATGCTCTGCAAACAATTGCGAGAACTCCATCCATACAAGTAAAATTCAAGGATGATGGTAAATTCTCGAATCGTCCTTGAAGTCTTGTTAATATTTCTATTATTTGCTTCTAAAAAAAAAAGATGGACCAAATTTGTGCCACATCAAAGTCAATCAGATTCACAGAGATTTATAAAATGTGCAAGTGTGGGTTGTGAAATAAGAACTGATTATACTATAACTCTTTGAGTAATTTTCTGAAGGCTAAACCACAGAAATTGCACACTCTGTAAATGATTGAGTTTGTACTGTCATACAGAGCCGAGTGAAGCTGACCTGATACTCAAGAAAGTCAAAGGCATTTCGTTTCATAAAAATTGGATCAAAAAACAAATTATATTTGTTTTCTGATCGAGATAAGACCCCTTATGAAAATTCATTCCAGCTCAAGTCCAAGTATCAAGGCTCTTTTATAAAATCCAAAAATAAATATGTTTAAACTTCAATAAGAAATTTAAATTTTCGTAATAATTTTAAATTCAAAACTCCCAGTATATTTTTAATTATAATATTTAGAATTCAAGTTTTCAAAATGGACACATTTCAAATTGGAAGTTCTGACAATTTACAAATGATAAATTGAGGCTTTTATACTTGGAAAATTTGGAAAATAAGATATTGGATCTTTTTGAAAAGCGATTTCTTTATTGTTTTTTCTTTGTTCAAAATTAAGCCGGCCCTGTTGCTTACGTATATTATAGTGAGCCTGAGAACGAATCCCTCATGGCATTGGAACGCTAAGATAATGTGAAATTACAGCAAACGAGTGACAGTCTTGCTTCGGCTGCGGTTGAAACCTTTCGCGCCACTTTAAACTCTCTACACTTTACAATTTTGTTGAAAATACATATTTTTTATCTGTGACAAGTGCAAAAATTTTTAGATAGTTAAAAAACATCCATATTTAAATAGTTTTCAAAATGTAATGAGAAATTGTATTTAAAGTGTGATATTTGTTTTTAAAAATGAAGCAGAGTATTTATCATATTTAATTTTGCGATTCGAATTAAAAACTAGTTTTTCAAACGTGGGTAGTATCGAGACTAACATCAAAGGATTTTGTTATTCAAGGATCGCAGAGGAGGTAAACAATACGCAATAATAATTTACTGTCACAAAATCTTCCATAATATTAAAAAATAATTAGTTTTTTAAATTATAAGTATATAGTTTCATTATTTATATAGTTTCACTATTTCTTAAATTTTTTATATTATTTTCAGTTTTGATAGTAGAATCTTTCATTGTGATATCAATTTACAAATTAAAACCGGTTTTGAAAACAATTATAAAGGATTAGAATTGAGAAGGAATTTTTTACATTGAGATTTTAAAAAATGTTGATTTTATATTGCAATTGAAAAGATGGTATTGTCTGAATTTGAGAAATTAATTTTTTTTTACTTTAGATAAATCTAAGGAGTTCGTTATTTATTTGGGTAAATTAGTAGGATTTTTAGGAACATATGGTGTCAAGATTATTCAACGTTTTGAAAGAGTAGCTATTTTGAACGCCGTCTAACTAGGAGGGCGCGTCTGATAAATTTATTTTTAGAGGACCCACCAAGTTATTAACCCCTCGAAACAAGTGCATTTGGGTGAAAATGCGTCTTCCTCAACCCCCTAATCATTAAAAGACTCTATACTGTATTTAAAGTTGTCCCCAATTTATCAAGAATCTCAGATCCACGAATTTTCAACTCCAAACATTCAAAACTTCCTATAAAAATGATTACAAGTTAAAAAAATTCAATATCCTTAGAGGACATATATTTCAAAAAGACGCATATTTACAATGAGATAATATTGGAATGATATGCAATAATTCATTAATCAACTTTGAATTGTATGTATTCATGGCAATATTTTTTATTAATAGAAATTGTTTGGGAATATTTTTTAACAATCTTTAAGGTGCTTTATTATTTATTTAAATTTTTTAATCTAAAAGACGATTTTATATCTGTACTAAAATATGAGAGTAAATTTCTCTTAATCATAAATAGACATGCAAAATATTTTCTTTAGATTATGGTTCTTTGACCCCAGAAAAGGAATCGATAAAAGCTACTCTTCTATATTTAATCATAATCTCCGCTAAAATTTATTGCGTTTAAAATTAAATGGAAGCTGATAAATTGGTAGATTTTAATAACTAAAGTTACACCCTTCAATTCTGTTCTTATTATATCCGAAGCTTAAAAAAATTCCAAAAACCCAGGTATGTAAATTTTGATCCTGCATAAATATTAATATTTTCAATTGGAATGGTTTCAGATACGATGAACAAAGCTGAGCTGAACATCGTCCTGCGGGCGGAATCCCCAAGAAGTTCCTCAACAATGAATCACTCTCACATTCCGGTTCCAAAAATCTCGAGCGCGATGAAGCTGCATGATAGATTGCCTCCTCGAAGAGGTTCTATGGAAAAAACTTCTGGAAAGACGATATCAGTTGCAGCACAAAGAGCAGCTTTTGAAAAATTAGATGCGTCAGCAACTGGTCAGAAAATTCGTAACAATATGAATCTTTCAAATGTTGAGCTGAGGAATTCCGAGGGAAGATTATCACCTGCGAGAAAATTTGAATATATTCCAAAATCGAGTAGTCCACTCAGTCCGAAATTAAATAGTTCAAGACTCAATTGTCCAAGTAGTCCCAACTTGAACAGAAGCAACAGTTTTCTGGAAAGCAAGTGGAAGAGTAAATATGAGGACTCGGAAAAACGTCGAAAACTTCTGCTACAAAAAAGCGAATCTGGTAAATATTTACAGTGTGATTTCTCTTTAAAGTTCATTTTTAAGTTTCTGGAAAGATTTCAAAATGATGTTCACTATTGATAATATATCTAGATTATAAACATGATCTAACGTTAGATTATAAAGTAAAGAATGCTTTTGCTGAAGCACGTAAATTCTGATATAGTAAATCAAAAATGTTCAGACAATCTGGAATTCAGAATGTAAAGTGTTAACTGGCTATTATGACCTCTATCCGCGTAAGTCGCATTAGTAATGCAAAGGGCACAGTTCAGAATTATAGTTCATGGTTACAAAGCTGCTGCTGCAGGCGCCTTGGCCATTATAATGATTCATTCCCATATGCAGATTGAAGAAGCAATGTCGCATGCTTAGTCACATAGTTCATACGTGGTCAACTTACAGATATGTGATAATGAAAATGTATTTTCTTAGATCAGTTTTTAAATTATCAAATCTAATGGATATATAGATCTACTAATTTATTTATGATCAGGCAATTTATCAACCAGATTCTTGTTTCTGAAAAGATTCTCAAGATTTTTCAAGCCTTGAATTTGGCAAATGCCAAATTTTTAATTTCAATTTTAATGCCTTTGAGTTTTTAGAAAAACATTCATTTTTTAGATTTTACTGAAAGGATAGCTTTACAGTTTCTCTGACGTAAAAGCAGATAATAAAAATAGAAAATCACTCAGTAGTGAATTTTAAATGATATTTTAATTTCTTTTAATCTCATTTAATCTCACGTGAAGTAAAATCCTTTAGATTAATAGAGTTTTATATTAAAAAATAAATAAATAAAAAGCCACGATGGTCTTTCCTGAAAAAAACTATGTCAATGCAAATGAATAAATTTTAGTACTCTTTACATTCATCTCACGGCTGTACCCACAGAAACGTATAGACTGCATTTTGTAAAAATACTTACGCCCTTCTGGCAATAATCCATGTTCAACATTATGATAATGATGTGAGTCACTGATTCTATGAATCAAGCGTCGACTTTACTGAAATTCAAATTCTTTTTTGTAGTTCCTTTTATCAAATCTTTTACATGTGTATATAATTATATTATTAATTGAACAATTAAGGAAATAATTAAGTATGTTTATGAATGTTTACCTTCTTTCAGTAAATAAAGAAAATGCTGACTTGGAAAAGAAGTTTCAGCAATTGCAGAGGCAAAATAGTACTTTACAAGCACAATTGCAAAATAAGGAACAAGAATTCCAAAAATTACGTACAGGTAAGGTATTTTATCAACTTTTTAATCACTCTTGAAAGAAAATCTCATCAAAGAAAATGTATTACTGAAGCACGTTCATATGTCAATCTAGAAAAGAACTACTGGAATTGTCATCATATTATGTAATATTTTTTCTGGCATCCGGAGTGCCGTTCCAACGTGTGACTCATGTTACCATAGATTTTTTTGCTTTAAACTTTCATTCAAGAACTTATTTCCCACTTCGTATTAAAGAATTACAAAGCTTTTAGATCGAAAATCGATTACATTTGAATTGTTTATATTTTCAATTGGAATCATTTATATTTAAGATTTTTTAAATGATGTTTTGATATCATTTTGATATTCTAAATAATTGTAAAACTTTATTAGACCTTTTTAAATCAGTGTTTTAAATTCAGATACAAAATTTAAAAAAACTGTCAAACAAATGATTATATTGTCAAAAACAAAAACAGATTGAAATGAGCAAATAACTTTACACAACCTAGTATACTAAAAATATTGCAGTTTTACTTTTTAAACTCTAAAATCTGAAATGTCGGGGCTCCTATCATTGATGAGAGAAACTTCTGTTCATCATACAGATAAATTATTTTTTCCTACAGTTTCTGAGGCCGTCTGCAAAGAGTATGAGCAGCTTCAGAGGCAATATGACGTCGAGACAGGAGCAATGCATAAGGCTATGCAGCACGCATCTCAAGTAGGGCGAATATAATCACTCATATACTTATAAGTACTTCCGCACTTTGAGCGGATTACTTCGCAAACAAAACTGATATTATTTTAATTCTGTAAAACGTACACCCTGCTAATTTAGATTCTTCGCTTCCGTTATTTCAGTGGTATAGGCAGAATCGAGAGCTTAAGAGAAGGTCTCAGGTGATAGCACAGAAGATATTGGAATCCAATCCAGATGGTTTGCCGGATGTGGATTTATCTGATGAGGTGGATTCCAATAACGAAGATTTAGAGCAGCTGAGAGAAACCGTCAAAGGTTTCTGTTCACTAATTCTAATTATCAATTTCTTTGCAAATCTACTATCCCTAATAATTTTTGAATTAATAGTCCGAAATCTTAATATCTTTCTGAATACAATTTATTAATGTATGTAAGTTAATTATTATTTGTCTTATTTCAGAGCTAAGTCAAGAAGTTGCGAGGCTACAGACGGAATTAAATTCAGCTCGATTACAAGAATTCGAAGCCCAAGAGCAAGTTACTGTTCTAACTTCCCAGCTTGAAGAAGAAAAAGCTGCCAGACAAAGTGGTAAGTTCTTTTGATTCATAAACTCATCATTCTTTTTCTAAAACTTTTTGTTTGAACATTTATTTTAACTGTTAATAAACAATTTGATTAATCCACAGATGCCGAGAAAATGAAGGAATTAAAACAGAAGCAAGAAAATATGGAACGCGTTACAAGGATGGTTGCTGAAGAAGTACAAACCCTAAAAACTCAATGTGATCGAGAAAGGGAAAATGCCAAGATGGTGAAGTTAGAGGCCGATAGGGTAAGTATCTTTTTAAAATCCGAGAAATCTTACTTCTGTTTCTCATAGTTTACGATTTTTAAAATTCTGCTTTTAGGTTCAAAAAGAGAGGAACGTCCTCGCTCATCAATCCGCTCTTCTTATGGCAGAAGTAGGCGACGAGCCAGGTGGAAGATTAATGACCATTCTCCAGGAGGTTGAATCTCTAAAAAGATCATTGGAAGAAGAGCAGCAGAATCACGCTGCTCAAATAATGCTATTACAAGAAAAATTAGAGGAGAAGGAATCAAACGTAGAATTTGAAATTGTCGAAGAGAAGCTTAGACTTGCGGAGTCGGAACTCGAGATGGTTGTGCAAAAGGCGGAAAGAGCAGAGAAGAAGGCTGAAACTTTGGAAGAAGTTATAAAGAATTTGGAAAGCAAAATAGCAGAGATGGAAGAAAAACAAAATCAGCCTCCTCCACCACCTCCCCCACCACCACCACCCCCGCCGATGTTTGCTAATAATCAATCCTCTCTTAAATTAATTACAAGAGAAAAAATGTCTGGGGAGAGGGAATCCGCTGTTAGCGACATGGAGAAAATGCTAGGCATCACTAAAAAACCATCGTCTATTTTGCAGCAACAGCCTGGTGAGTATTTTTGAAATCGTTTTCTTATCCTTGTTGGACTAAATTAAAAATCATTATGAATTATAACTTATACTTTAGAAAATTACTTATGTCACTCTTATATTTTTAGCGATTGATGATATCATCAACCAGATAAAAGGCGGAAGATTTACTCTTAAACACACCGAGGTTAGTCTAAGAAAATAATTTTTTTAATTGATCTAAAAATTAAAGAATTCACGATTTTAATCATATTTTTTGGAGTTAATAGAAAGAAAGAGAAGAAGAACGAAGGCGAAAGCAAGAAGCTGAAAGTGCACCTCCGGCAGTTTCTGAAATGTTGAATATTTTGGGAACAATGAGGAGACGAGCAAAGCCTACAAGACAATCTTTCAAATTCGCGAATGGACCTTCATAACCTTTTTCTTTTTCCATTTTTTCACCACAGTGCCAAGAATTGACAATAGAATTTAAGATCATTGAGTTAAGAAATAAGTATTAGTGTATGGAAATTTAGTTACGTTAACTGTACTAAATAAAAGTTGTTCTTTTTTACTTTAATTACGAGTTAGTTTTTGAACGATTGAAAGTAAAAGATCAATTTTACGAGAAGCGATACAAAAGCGTCTGTATTCTCAAAAGCATGTTACAAATATCTTAATGACTATAGTTCATTTCTTAAACGCATTGAGAAAATAACAATTTTCCTTTTCATATACATACGGATTTCGCTTGCTGCAATTAGAGTACAAAAATCACTTGTATTTGCGATTATTCAGTCGTAATAAAACACGGAAGATTATTCGGGCTATTCTCTTTCGGAGAAAAATATATAACAAGTCTCAACTGATCATACAATATTAACTGTGAAACACCATTCAAAAAGAGGTAAAATTGATGAAATCTAATGTAAACGTATTAATTAACAGACAATATAGATAGAATGAATTGTAACTTTAATTTTAAAAAAATATCAACAATTTTAAAATACCTTTTAGAATATTTGCCTTCCGTGTGAGATCGTTGTGATTAAAGCTTACTTAATTTCATTCTTTATTTTATCCAAGATCGTCGGAAGCTTCGAAGCCTCGAACAAAAGAACTTTTCTGTAGGGGGTCATTTCCTTGTCAGTTTCGGCCCAAGTTCCAGAAAGTCCACTATCTGTATCCAGTTCAACTGAAAATTCGAAACTAAAAGTGGCCTCTTCAGCGAAAATCTCTTCCTCAGGATTACTCCAATAAACATCAGGTTCTTCATTCGCATTCTTTCGCTTGTTCTTCTTCTTCTTGGTCGTCTCTTCTTGCTCAGATGTTTTATATAATTTACAAATGAGAACAAGGTACGTGAAATCGAACGGCATTTTTTTACTTGTAGCCCGTTTCATTTCTGAAATCAAGTTTTCGAGGAGCGGTACGGAAATTTGAGCAGGAATATTCACGAACCGTTCATTGATCAGTAAACCAAGAGGTGCCGCGTCGTTTTCAAGGACGTTTTTTATCATCGTGTTAGTCGCATCGTTTGCATGGTCATTAGCCATTTGTCTCAGCAAGTCTCGCAAATCTTGAATGCATGGTACATTCTAAAAAATAAATTATTATTAGTTATGCATTTTTAAATTCGATACAGAATTTTTTATAGGAATATATATTTACTTAAAAAGGCAAATGAAAAGCTATACATATTACTACCTGTACCTGTCTATTGGAAATGTTGATCACAGTCGTAATTCCAAAAACATCATTAGTATCATCATCCTCATCCTCAGAACCTTCATCCTCCTGTGATTGTTTCACAACTGATCCAACATAGTTTTGTCCAATTATCAAATCTGTTAGATTGCTTAAATCTACGTGTGCTTTAAGGAAAAGTTGTTGTAAAAGAGTCTTGATCCCATGAAAATCTGGATCCTGAGGATTCCGTCCTTCGAAGTCTACCTGTATTTCCATTCCCTAGAATTAAAAATTGTAAGACCTCATTAAATTAAAAATTATTTTTCTATTTTAAACGCTTACACTTAAAGTTGTTTAATTTTCAAAGCCTTAATTTAAAACTATTTAATCTCAATAGCTAAATTTAGAATTTTTCAAGTTTTCAACTGAATTCAAGTGAAATTAATTGCATCGGCGCATAAAAAAAATTTACTTGTTAATATTATTTTTAAATCGTTTAAATATATCAAATATTTACTTTCATTTGTTGATAATATAAATTTTTAGTTAATAATATCGCCTGATAAATGACAACCCAATATACAGTTCAGTATGTTATAGTTGATTGGTTGCTGACAATGGTATGCAACTTCAAGTGCAACTTTCATAAATTTTCATTTTCAGAAACAAAGGAACATGAAGCAGAATGACTCATTTTCACTCATTTTTTAAAACAATATTATCATGAAAAACAGTGTATTCTATGAAAATTTAAGCAAATCAATTACAATTCATCACAGATTACAGTAAAACGATAGGTATTTTGAAGTTCTAAACATGGAGACCGGTATAGAAATTTGTCACATTATTGAAAATAAGGTTAGGAATTTGTGCGTTGACAGATCAAGTATTTCACGCTGACAAAATTTAGTTTTATCTTACCTGTTCTTGTGCGTCTTGATTCTCATTGTCTTCATTTCCAGAAGAAGCATTATCGCTCTCATCACTGGCATTTTCACACTTTTGCTGCACTTCACGTTTTTTAACCGGACCTGCCATTGTAATCTTTTCCAGGAGATTTCCGCCACGTGACGATCAAAGTTTTAATAACCTTAAAGTGATATTCCTACTAAAGAATGTCTTCCAAGTAAGTGAATATCGACTAAATATTTTTAAATTAAATTATCAAACACCGAGAAGCTAAATTCCCGGTGTTTTTTGTCGAAAAACGTATCGGAAATGATATAAATTCCAAGCTTGAAGTGAAAGGCCGGGGTTTACAAACTTCGCCGCAGAGAGTCGCTATCTCTCAATTCTTGTAGCGACGACTGCGTTGGTTTGTCTCACATTTGAAACACCCCTAAAAAAGTTTAAATGGTGCAGATTCTACTGGTAGAATGATTATTCTTTTTTGAAAAGCCGCTTTCCGCATAACTTTCAGTGTTTTTATCATTCAATTATGTATTTATGATGCCAGGACGTCCCAGATGTCATATTTTAATTCGTTCAGTTGCTCTTCATAAATTAATGAGTTGCAAGTCCCATTATATGATTGATAATCAAAACATCCAAGGTAAAATGACTTTTCAACAATAGAACTTTAGATTTTTTTAAACAGGTGGTCGTCAAAACGAGTTTGAATGAGGTTTTTTAGGCTAGAAAGGGTAGACATATGAAATTTTATTTGAATCTGCTAATGTAACAAAGAAGTAATTCGAAGTTCTGTTTTTCGGAAGCAATATGTTTGACTGCATCCCACATCCTTGGGGGTGGAAAGTGGTCCATTGTCGCCACCGTAAACGACGAAATTCGATTAAAGTTCTCGCGCATGGTCGAAGGAAGTTCCAGTTTTCTCGCGGATTTCTCAGGGTCTGTCAGGTGGCACCACGGCCACGGCTGGATACACCTTTTGGTGTAGCATAACGTGAGCATAACGTATACCACCACGACGAGAGCTAGTGCACTTACATCGGGTTTTTAGGTTATTAGAGAAGACGCGTGACCAGGGTGACGAGTAGGAAAAGCTTATTAACGAGAGTTTTGACTTCTCTTGTGATTTCGCGAGTGCGAAGGCCCTGGTGGCAGGGGGTGAGATAGCTGTCTGGTGTTTAGATGTCCGCGTAGATGTTCGATTTCCACCTCAATGTACATGTACATTCATATACATGTGTACACTCGCGAGCGCGAAAGCATACATACATATATATATATATATAAACACATTCACACTGACAGTACAAAAGGGTATATCATAATTAACGTTACAGAAAATTACTTCTGATGTTTTATTAAAGTATATTTGAATACATTTGAATAATTGAGCTAACAGTCCTTAAAAGAGAAAAAACAAAGCACAGAAAGTTGCAAAAGAAGTATTTGATAAATCTCTATTAAAAGAAACTTCACTTGATTTTAAAAACACTGAGCAGAAAATATTTTTCTTAAAATTTTATTTTGGAGCACTTTAAGTAAATGTACTTTAAAAACTCAAGAAGCATTGTATTCAAATACAGTATCAGCTTTAAAAATCAATGGTACTAAATTCTTTTTAAAAGAAGATGAAATCCTTGAATTCAGTTTAATATACTTAATAATTACAGAGATTTAAAGAGTTTACTATAGTTGTACTTATTTATTTTCAGTTTTTACTATTTTTTTGTAATATATTACTTGTATTAATTTTTAAAAACGTTTTAAAATTATTTTCTCCTTTTGAGATATTTTTCACATAACAAATAGCTTTTATAAATTCAAGAAGTTTGCGAAGCACAGTATCAGCTTTAAAAATCAATAAAAGTACATTCTTTTCGATAAGAAGTAATGCTTCATTTTGCTTACATCAAATGTATAATTTTTAATTACCTATATATGTATATAAATATTCAATTTTTTCACAGTGGTCTTATGAATGAGGAAAATAAATATATGTACTTATAGCGTATAAATTGAAGATCGCAATAAAACCTACACGAACATTTCTTGCGATTGCTTTCCATTTTGGCTGTTCGTTGTTTAGCGATGTTTAGCGGTGTTCCCTATAGTAAAGCTGTCTCACCTGCCTTTTACCTACCTTTTCTTATCATATGTTCCGATTCTTGCTTTTAGACATATTCTATACAATATATGTATATTATATACAAGCGATATACGCATTTTTTAAATAGAATAATGTGTAGATATGCAAATACAATCTATATTCGTAGGAAATCACCTCTGACCCAGAGAAAATGAAATTCAACTTCCTCAAAAAAGGTTTATCAGCCTTTGAAATATTGACAAGGGTAAAAATCATTCTAATGAACATGGATGAATGAAACACAAATAAACTAATAAATTATTTGGTTTCTATATCCGCATCTCATTTTTTTCAGGTGTCGACTTAGCTAAGGTGAATTAATTCATGGATGATAGAATTTATTCTTATAAAGAAAGAAACTTCAGATTAGTGAAATTATGTACATAGATACATGAGTCTTATTGATTATTATTTGGAATTTTATTGTCGCTACAGGGGGAAAAACAGAAAGAAGAGGAGACGAGAGGAGCGTCGAGTGTCGAATTTAAAATTATTTTCCCCTGAAATCCGAGCACGTACTCCTTAGCTGAGACAGGGCCGTAAAACTTTTTCGCCACGTAAAACCCAGACTGGCAATGAAATTAACCCATCTGACTACATCGTAGGGGCGTGCTAGGCCGATGCGGCGCAACTGGTTGATTTATTGGTGCTTTCGCGCACTGAAAACCAGCTAGGAGTTTGAATTAGATTACGGTCCATGCACAAATTGCTTTATTCAAATGCAATTCAGGGAATGAGACGTCTTTATGTCGACTGTAAAGTAGTCACCGATGGTATCGATGGATCGGATATTATTATTTCAGACTGAAGGTGGAAGATTCCATTTTTCTATAAGCGAATTGTTTCCGCGCGTATCGGTTTTGCGAGAGAGAATATTAAATAGATTGTAATCGTTTTAGACTGTATCACCTGTTCATTACTTATGGTATACGTAATTAGCCCTTCTTTAAATACTAATTATGATTGAAATGCACGTTCGACATTCTTTTCATTATGGTATTTCATCTCCTGAATTTAGTATTCCGTTCATCAATAGCTTTGAGAGTTGCTTTGACGAGATCCGTGCCCACATAACTGTCTTCTCATTTATTACCTCAAATTGATATTGTTGAGCAGCACATCACGCACAGTAGCGCGTGCTGTAAATTAAATGAAAAGGGAACGTGAATAGATTCAATATCGAGTGCAATTTCGATATTCAAACGACCCTCATTTCAATGCTGTAATTTATAATTTCACAGACTGGCAGTAATAAGTTTTCAGGCAATGAAAATAAATTATGTAAGTTCTGATATATCGTATCAAAACGGTTCAATTTAAATTCGAATGAATGAAAATACATTATGATTTACGTGGAAAGAATAAGTGGGAGGCTTTTTAACTAAATTTATTGGATCAATCAGTATTTTATGCTATTTTTTTAGAAACATATTTTAAAAGTGAACAAAATAGTTTATTGGATTATGATTGAAAAGCTTTCTTTCGTTACAGAGTTTTCTATTGAACGTTACATTTACTTCCAGTACAGTGAGAAAAAAAATCTCGGATCCAAAGAAATGTATTTCTTTGACTCCAACAAAATATTTCTTCGATCTGAAGAAATATTTCTTCAACCACATTCTTCTCTAACATTTCTTTGAATCAAAGAAATTTTCCTTGATTCACATTTTTTTTTCTTAGTGTAGCTTCGTCATTTTTATTTTGAGGATAAATATTTTTTACCACTCCGAAAATTATTCAGTTTTTTATGCTTATAGTAACTTACTTTTTACCTTTTTTTATTGTATCTTTTTATCGGGAAAATTTCGTGATGAGTGACGTGTCAGAAGGAAAAAAAAGAAATTTTTCCTGTTAAGAATTCAATATTCGTTGGATAAAAAAGAGGTAAAATTTTTTGGCATGGAAAAAAATGGTTAAAAGTCTTGGTTTAAATAATAAAATTATACACTTTACGAGACATCTTCATAAAATTAATTAATCAAATAATAAAGCTTTCGTAGCTTGTCTGACTAAAACAGCTTCTACTACTTAATATATTATTCGTTTTGTTTTCGAAGGATTTCAAAGATTTTAAGGCATTTTAGGGGATTTTGATGTTCTAAAAATGTTACGTAATATATAGGCAACCCTAAATTGTTATTTTAAAATCTGATAATAAACAACGACGGCACCCATCCGAATAGAACCGAGCGAAGCGTTAAACTTAACTTCCTTTATTAAGCGAGAAGTTTTAAATAATTTCAGGATTGAAGTTTTTCTAATAAGAAATAATAATAGTAATAAACCTTTTTAAGTATAAATGATATAATAAAATCGCAAAGTAGGTTGCAAATAAAGGATTATCCAAGTATTTCCGTTATGAAGTCATAAAATACAAAGGGGGAAAACTGCAAGAAGCAGAGAGCTTCGATTTTGTATTACTGAAGGATTTCAATAATCCTAAACTGTTTACTGTAAGGGAAAACGGAAGATGTGGAAATAATCGCTTGCACTCTGGTGCAAGCTCTATACTGTCTGGAATAAAAGTTAACGTACAAAAAGAATATTTTCCTGAATAAAGAACCAACCCCGGGGGCTATCTCGTCTATTCCTGAGTAAACAGTAAATTCATTTCGATCTGCGCGAAGGCAGGTCGCATCATTTTCATCCGACTTTTATTCTCAACTCAAAACTCATTTTTCACGCATGTGTATATGCTTTCATGTATATATATGGAAAAAGAGCTAACACCCTTGAGAAATACTGTGCTAAGGATTAATTGCATTTGCGAGCTTTCTTTTATCTCTTTTCTAAAGCTTCCGCATTACGGATCGAGCTCATCATGCTCTTTTTGCCACTTTTGGTCCGGAGCATCATCCAACCTTCTTTTCACTTCACTATTTTATCCATGCGCTTCTCAGTTAGCTAGAAAAAGGCACAAGCCCGGCTGAAAAGAATTCTCTGTCAGAAAGCAACGACTTAAATTGGTTTTAAACTTCAAGAGAGAGTTGGGCTTCTTGGGATTCTTGAGGCGTTAATTGTTTTGAAAATTTGTCGAGGGGTGCGAAAACTTTGAGGAAAACGTAGAAGCACTTTTATTGGGGTTTAGGTAACTCTTTTTTGCTATATTAAGAAGGATATTTTTGAGATAGACTTATTTAAGTGGTATATTATATTGCCAGAAGTGGCACGAGAGATATTTGAGATTTTTTGTAAATGTTGAAAAATATTTACATTTACGTAAACTGAGTAGCCAGGATATTATATCGTCAATAGACGTCGCGTGTCAGCTCACTGTCAAAGGATATTGCACTTCTGTGGACACAACGACGCTCCCTATTCGACTCACAGTTGAGATTGCAATATCTAGGGTATATAATATATCAGCACAACAAAAAATGAATATTGTGGAGGTCATGACCCAGCAGAAGGAAAAAATAAGCCTTCAGTCGACGATAATGCACTGTCCGCAGTTTAAATTTTTGTGAATAAAAAGAACAAATTCTGGACTCGTTTTAATATATTAATGTAAGAATTATATTTCTTTTTGTTGGAATGAAACTTATTGTGTCATTTGAAAATAGCTACACTTTGACGTATAATACTAAAAATATTCAATATTTAGTGCAATTTTTTCTAGCGGAGAATTGCGATCGATATGCATTATCAGATAAGTGGGACAAATGGTTGTCACCCATTCTTACGAAAAATCATTTCAAAGAAAATAGTCTCGTTATAAAATAAGTAGGTCAGAGAATTGTAACGTTGGGTAGTTTACGTAAAGTGA
This sequence comes from Synergus japonicus, assembly GCA_900474275.1. Classification (NCBI taxonomy): domain Eukaryota; kingdom Metazoa; phylum Arthropoda; class Insecta; order Hymenoptera; family Cynipidae; genus Synergus; species Synergus japonicus. The sequence goes on from UCOH01005848.1 coordinate 58,101, forward strand.
AATAACATGAATTTGCAGTCAGAATGTAGAAATTCGTAATTTGAAAATATTTAATTAAATTATCTTGTCTGTTAGTGTAGGAGAAATTGATTTCTTTGCATTAATTCAGATTGTACTGTAATGTATATCGTTAATTCTAGAGGAAGATTGACGGTAGAATAGATCAGCCGCAGGCTAATCAAACTATGAAAGCGCGCACTGTTTGATCATAAAAGTGATCTTGTTGATTAGATTTAACGAAATATGTTTTTTGGAAAATAATATAATTTCATGGGTAATTCAAACTTGAAAATTAAAATAAAATCGGAGTTTTAATTAAAAACTACAGCAGTACAGATATTTTCTATACATTTATTGCATATTGATTTTTGTCAATATGTAATTCTTTTTGAATTCAGGTTTTTTCTTGCGAAATTTTATTGAAATTGAAAATAAGCTTCCATTTGTCAGCATTTTATGAACGAAAATACTCTTTAAAATATTTATAACTTGTATGGTTGAAGAAATATTTCATTTCACTGTGAGAGTTGTCGTTTAAAAAAAATTCGTATGAACTAAACCAATTTTAAATTTAATATCTAATTAAAAATAATTATTCTACTCTTTCTAATGCAGAATATTCGATAATGGTCTTTATTATTAGACTTCAATGGAATTTATATCATTAGGACCAATATTCACTATAAATATACAAATGCTCCAGACCATAAAATCACATATTTAATTCATCATAAAGTCCCACGCAAAATAATTACATGTATATATAAATATATGTATATAATTTGCATACATTGCTTATGGCTTTTTCTGTGAACACCGAAGATAAGCGGATAATTACACGGAAAAAATTAGTTATTAAAATTGTCCTTGTCATCGACTTTTAAATAGGACAAAGTTTTCAAAACACTTCATTAACGTTTTTTAAAATCAGAGAAATTCTTTTCAGAGAAGAATTCTAAAACAGTTTTCGGAATTTTCCTTGAAAATCGGAATTTCCGTGTAGAATTCTTTTCTGCAAATTGCTTGAGGTAAAAAACGTTAATGAAATATAAGAAAACTCTTACCCTATCAAAAATGCCGATGACAATCAAGGAAAGTTTCGATAAATAATTTTTCCCGTTATAGATTGCCTTTTTCTAGCACTAATGTTTCATAAACTTCATATTTTTTATCTGCCAAATTATACACAAAATTATTACAGAAAGTAGAAAAGAGGAAAAGATATTAAAAATAATAAGAGATAGGAGAAAATGATGGCTGCATACATTTTCAGCAAAAATATCTACAATACATTCGAATATAGTCGTATATTCGTTGAAGGCAAAAGAACGAAAAACGTTCCTCGCTCTGTAGACAAAAGAAATGCCTGAGTCTTTTTTAATTGCGCCTCTTTACTGCATCTATAATTTTTTTGTGTGTTCTATTATTTGTATCCTTTATATTTTCACCTCTTAGTATTGATTACATATTGTCCTTATTCAAGAAAATTAAAAATGAATTCTGAGATGAATATAATATTATAAATGGAAAAACGGCAATGAAAATTATAATTACTTTAAACATTGATCTTGGCAGACTGCCAAAATTTTTTGATCTATTTTTTATACTGAATGCTTCTTTTCCAAGTGATGAGAATATAAAAGATTTCTTATTGATTGCCTGAGATGAGATATGTATTTTTGCTACGGAAATTGAGAAAAAAGGAAGGAAACTTATTTGATTTTGTGGATATTTGAATAAAGAAAAATATTTAAATTCTAATTAGTATATAAAGAAATTTTGCAGAAAAATATGTTTTGAGGTAAAATTTTATTCTCGCGCGAATAGTTTCCTCACGTTTTGTGCTGTCCTCAATCCAATACATAAACCGAGAGCCAATATTACTTTTTTCTTGTCAGTAAAGAGGTGATTGGATTTTCTCGTAAACGAATTTCGAAATTCAGAATTTTTACGGGAAATAAGTTGAGATTTACATATCCCTTCGTGCGCGTATAGCTTAAAAAATTCAAAGAGATGAAAATACGTAACGGAACGAGATATATAAAAAAATTATCGATAAAACAATAAAATAATAACGAAAAAATGAGTATTGAAATACGAATTTCAATATATCAAAGAGTTGTTCAAATTCTATTCAAATTTAAAAAAAAATAGCTGCCCAGAGCGGCCAAATTGAAAAGGCGCTGAAATTTGGGAAAAACGGCAAAGGTGAATGAGGGCGACAATTTTTTGAAATGCCTAGGGGGGCGGAATTTATAAATCCTCCACTAAATATGCTAAGACTGCATTACATCATTTTAAGTGGGAAACTAATTATCTCATTTCTATTTCAAACATAACGAGCATAAGCGGCTTAAAATCATCAAGTACAGAAACAGGAAGGAACATTTTGCTCTTAATCCAAATGAAAAACTGATAATTTCCCCGGAATTTTTAATTTAAATGTCATCGACTTGGATTGAAGGTCAGATTTTTTTCCTTCCAGTTAAATTTTCTACTTTTTGTTCGTTTGAATTTGTTTTAATTATTTGTCATCTATATTTCTCACCTATTTTTAATACAAATTCACCTTTCCTGATGACAATAGGTGCTGTGATTATGTATTTAGACCTGAGTGAAGCTTTTATGATTCTTATTTCGCAAATCAAAGGAAGTGAACTGAAAAAAAAATTGGTTAAAACGCGTTCCTCTGGAGAAAACCTGTTTATTTGATTTTCAGATTTCTTTCCTCATGTAGTGAGAACAGCACGTATGTATACACGCTGTGAGTATTCCACATGAAAGGCAGAATGAAAAGGGTGCCAGCCAATTTTCTTTCCCCCCCAGCTTCCTTCCACACACGTCTTTGGTGCTTGCGGTCATGTGCTTGCTGGTCCGAAATTCTCTGGGACTTCCTTTTGCCAATTTCCTCTCTCTCTCTCTCTATCTTCTCATGAGAGCTTAACGGCACGTACTATTACTACTACACTCCCATATAGTGGCATATCGGACAGCAAAGGCCACGAAGGGGGGCTGCAAGCCTCCAAAGTTGGGAAAAAGCCAAGGAAGGGGTTGTACTATTCGAGCTTGACTCCCCAGGGCGCAAGCTCCAGATCACTGTGTATCCTCCCACTATATTCGAATGGGAGGAGCTTTCGTGCTTGCCAATACATATCCGGCTAAATTCGTCTCAGTCCTTTCACGTCCGAAACGCGCGCGACGCACGGTCTCAGTGCTCTGCTGCACCATAAACTAGGTATAAAATAAAATCATTAAAAAAATACAATGAAAAACAAACGTAATCGTGCTGTTTGCTCGTCTACAATCTCCAAATTGCTTTCTTCAAAAGTCGGGAATTTATTTCAAGAGTGTCTATTCCTTCTTATATGAAGGGTTGATTCGAAGGAAAATCATGACTCAATCAGATTTTTAAATAATTATTAATTTTTCATCATTTTCCATTGATTTGATTTTCAATTTTTTTGTGGATTTAGCAAGGGATTGACTTGAATCAAGGACGACTTTTTTATTTCGTCCTTTTAGCTCTAAAACTGTACATTGTGGAGTACTATTTGTAAAACGTAGGGAATTTACATTTTATTTCATGCTAAGTTCCTCTATTCAAATTATTATTGAGCTGAATTAAATTTCAAGAGCAATAAAAGGATAAAATGAAAGTTTGTCCGTAGTCTTTGATTATTTATATCAATCAAAAAATGAATGTTTTATCTTCTCCGAATAACAACTAACTCTAAAATGAGTTACGAGTTCATCTTTTACTCTCAAATCAACAAAGTTTGTGTTTATAATTGAATTTTTAGACTTCGATCTTCAGTTTCCAATAACTTCATCATTCATTTTGCCAATCGCAGTTCTTTCTCCTTCAAAAATGTCTTTATCAAAACGCGAGTGGGAGTTTTTCAAAAAGATGGATTAAAACAATTCACTGGAATCTCGCCAGTTTTTTCTTTGTGCGAGAAGAGACGCTACCTAAGGTGAGGAAACTAATTTTTCCTTCCCGGTTTCTTACTCCCATTTCCTCTCATTTTTTGTCCTCTCTTGATTTAGATTTATAGAATAAGTGAAGTTAATGTATAACCATTTTTCATATGAAACGGTTCATAAAATTTAAGTCACCATAAGCACCTGTTCTTTTAGAGCGACAATTTTTTAGAAACAATAATAAATCTGTTTCTCGCATTACGATTTCAGGTAACATCCGCAACATTAAACATTCCTCGAGTTTCTTGTAGGGCAAAAGGTGCGAAACAACATATTTAAAAGTCATTCTTGCGGATCGGATAGAAGTAACGGTTTTAATGCGGAAATTCTATGACCAAAGTTGAACGATCGTTTTAACGGGACATTTATTCATACTACATAGTTTCTACACATCATATGATTATTTGCTTAGTTTGTACTAATCCTACGCAAACAATTGTAGGCATACATAAAAATTAACGTCTTGAAACTTTCTCAATTTGAATCAGCAAGAAGTTGCTAATGGAACAGTGCCGATTCATTTACAAATTCATTTATTAGGGGTAACTAAATCAATTTAGTGGATATATGAATAACGTATGAATGGATATATAAATAATTAACGTAAAATATTAGCTGTGAGCTAACACCTTAAAATTTATTTAAAATAACCAAACTGATTAAAATCTATAAATATACGTCTGACCAAAGCTGCACTTTATCTCCTGAAAGAATACCAATAATATGAAAAATGGAGTTTAATCTCTCTCTCTCTCTACTAATGTTATTATAATTCAGAAACACATGAATATAAGGCGAGTGTTAATTTCCGCCTATTATGATTGTATGAAAAAACACATCTGAAAGGCCACCTTTTGTTCGACTAGCTTGTGAAAGTTCGATGATGTTACAACCGATGCGAATAAACTCGCCTTCGTGTCAGCAAATTCCGAGTACAGTGCATTTATTTAATGACACTCCTTAAATTGCACACCGTCGACAAAATCATCCCGAGGATGATTAACGTCGCCTCTATCTTTTCTTTTATTATTACCCGCAATTATATAATTTTTATCGACAACTGATACTACTTACTCTTCTTACAGTTTTGCATTTAGCTATTCAGCGAATTAATTCTATTTTTTCTCACTTTCAATCCAATATCATTTTATAAAAAATTAGAAAATAAGATTACGCAAGAAATATTTGAAATTAAATTTATTTTTATTAATGCAAATCAGATTGTTGTAAAAGTAAACAGTGAAACTGAAGAAGAATTCATAAACTAGTTTATGAAACATTTTATGTTGAAACACTTATTCAATGCTTTCTAATAATTAATGATGCTACTCTGACTGAAGAAATTAATTTTTAATGAATCCCACTTAACACTATATGCATCTCGCATGCATATTATAAAAGTTATTAAGCACTTTCATCACAGCAACTTGCTCTTCCCGATCTAACTATTGATTAATTTTTATTGCATTAATAATTCTGGGGAACTGTGACTCGTTAATTTCGTGTTCTTCCTAGTTTTTTTCCTCTACCTTTTTTTTCTTCTGTTAAATCGGGGAGACCGCGTTTGAATGTAGGAATTTCAAGACGGGCTCACGATTGGCTCTCTTACCACTCTCAGACGATTCACGAAGGTCGCACCTTCACGTACCTACGTTTCTCCGTACCTACGTGTCTCAGTACCTCCAGATCACAATATTGGATCGAAGTAACGGTAGATCGAACGGACTTTCGTGCCGGTAAGATCGTCTGAGCAGTTTGCATAAAGATCGCGAGTTCTGCTTTTTTGGAAGACGCAGATCACTTCTTCTTCCTATTTCTTCGCTGTTCAACATTTATTTGTGCCGCTTTGGAAATCTGTTTACACTTTCCACTGAAAATTGTTGTAATTGAAATCAAAACAAATTGAGACTTAGAGCGATAAGTGTTTTTCTTTTTGATTTCCAGATCAAATGTAAGTGCGCGTGTGATCGTGTGTGTGTGTGCTGCTGCAGCAACAACAACATCGCAAGAAAATTCGGAGGAAGGGCTGTGGAGAACCGAAAATGGCGACAAGACTACCTTTAATTTCTGGCCTGATATTCTGCTCTTTCCTCGTGCTGCATTTCGGTAAGCTTACGTTTCTTTAACAATAAACTTTAAAAATAATATAGGTGTTTATAACTCATAAGAACGTCTTTAAAAAATGGTTTATTTGCACCATAAAAAGAGAATGAAAAGACTTGAGCAAAAAATGAAACTTTTTTTTAGACATTTTACAATATGACTTATTTCAGTCTTTGCAATTAAGACACAAAGTAAAATCTTATGAATGGCCGTAAAGTTGGTTGGCACAGTTTTGTTTATTACTATTTTCCTCTATTGATAACAGCAATAAATAATGAATGGATTGCTTTGAGTGGAAGCAGTTATGCAAAGGCTAAATGCATTTCAGTTATGCAGATTATTTTCTTCATTTTTGGAGAATGTTTGCTCATTTTCAATTTAAGAAATCAAATGTTCTAATTAAACAAGTTCTGCAAATTTTTAAAATGCATATATGTTAAATGTCTTGAAAACTTTTAAAAGTTTTACTTTGAAAGGCCTTATATAATATATATTTAAATCTCTAAAATGAATTAAAAAATAAGTAGTGTGGGTGTTAAGAAATTCTCTATCTAAAATAAAATATTCAAAGCCAGCTTATTATGCAAAATAACTCCGCATAGATTCAAAGAATAAAGGTTTATTTCCATTTCTGCGGGTCTGATTACTCTAACAGTCATTGACTCTGGAAATTAAGCAATAGCATGTATTTTTCATTTGTAATCATAGTGGTTATAATAGTACTTATTATCTCCAATGCACTTCTACTGACATTCCAAGAGTGACATCAAATCGCGTGCAATTATAGCTTTCACTGGTATCGTACACAATTATAATCAAAACCTTGGGAAACCATTGATTATTAGGTATCTAAAGTCCATTTCATTCCAACACCATATTAATTTTTTAGCTTGGCGATTCCCGGTTTTCTTGATTATGTCAGAGAATTCTCTTTTATTTGTATTCTTTGCTCTTTCGTATTCGTTAAATTCTTTCTCAAGTGACCTTGGGAGACGAAATTGATGATTCATTATAATAAAACATGATTTCTGCTTTGCTCGAACTTCGAAAACAAGTTTTCTGTTTAGAGCCTCGAGCTATTTCCTTACTTGGAATTAATTACAGGATTCTGATACATTTTTCGAAATATCGCTGATGATGTTTACCAGATCCAGGATCTAATTTTACATTTATGCGAAAATATGCGTCGTATTTCTATATTTCAATCGATATTTTTATCAAAATATGTAGTACTATTTCTTATTCAAACACATCTGACATTTTTACTGTCAATTACTTAAAAACTAATAATTCACATTAAAAAAACAACTAATTCATTTAGTAAGGGTAACTAAATCAATTAGTAATCCTTACTAAATGAACTCGTAGGTTTTTACTGTCAATTCATAGGTTCTATCTAATTAATAGTAAAAATACTTACTAAAGTGAATTAGTAAACGAATCGGCACTGTTTTATTAGTAATTTCTTATCAATTAATTTACATTAGGAGAGTAGGATGTTTCTCTATATCACTATTATTAAGGTCGTTATATTTATATCAAAATTCAAAATATCTGGAACTAATAGCAAGCTCAAGATGAAAAGTTTTCGTCTTCAAAATGCAAATTATTATGGAAGGGGGATGCGACTTTTGCATAGTACGCCGAAGTCATACATATCGTGGTTTCATAATTGCATAATGGTTGGTGTCCGTTCTGAGATAGGGAGCCGTGGCCTGGTTCTTGCTAGAGAACTTTCACTCAGTGTCTCTCAAACCTGGCTACATGTCCAGAAAATAAAAGCAGAATGCAGATCGTTATTAGTCTATCGTGATCTTATAAAATCACGACAGACCTGCTTCATAGTATCTAATCAACTTATCGGTAGCTGTCTATAAAAAATATATTGCTACCGGTTCGAGGTTCTTTTTTAACTATGACTCCTGGTGAAACAGGAATTTTCCTGGAGAGAAAATTTCTTGCTAGTTTTGTTTTTTTATAATTTGCTCGTTTTGATGAATGTGTAACATTGTTTCTGCGAGAGACGGAAGTTAATGAAAGGCTAGCATCTTACTTTCCAGTTACGCAAGCTTTCCATTAGTTTTTTTTTTCTCTTTACACTTTCTCTGCATTGGTGAGAAGGTTGAGGCATTGACTCTACGTACTTTCCGGTCATACCGACAGGTTTTGATTAACCACGTTTTCGATCTGATTGATCGAAATCGAAAGAAAAGATCCTTTTTGTGATTGATGGAGGTTATATGATCGTTTCTATAATGGAGACAATTTAACCCTCTCTGTCGAGAGTAATTTCGCGTGGATCGCTTACGTTTGAGATAGTTGGAAATTTTTATCGGGTAAAGTTAAGGAAAATTATTATTACGTAGAGAATTTTACTTCATTGAAATGCTTGTAAATTAATGCCGAATTAAGTGTATGTAACAGCTTTTATACTGCAATAAATATTCAAATAAAACTCGTTAAACTTTGCTGGTATTCCGGTTTTGATATAATTAAAATTTTATGTTGCTGGGCTTCTTTAAAAGAAAGAATTGGTTTAGAGTAATTTGCCTTTTTAAAAATAATTATTGTACTGCACGCGTTTCTCTGATTTTAAAATACATTTTCAATAAAAATTTAAAAATTCAATAAAATTAGATAAACAATTGAATCTGGCTAATTTGTTTTAATATTTTCGATACAGAAATAATCGTGTTATGATAACAGATAAATTCGAGTAGGAGGAACTTTGTTTTAAGGGATCCGGTTGCTCAAATTGCTGACGTTTAGCAGCTTATCTGGATTACTGTTTCCCCATGCCCTATATGGGGAATGAAAGTGAGATCTACTCGATGAAAAACGCAAGGGTCTAAACCTGCGGAGAAAGTAATCTATCAGACGTGATACGCATTCGCAAATTATTTCTAAACTGATATCTCCCGGATCTTCATCGTTACTATTAAATTAATACCAATTACCCACGAAACATTTTCTATATTCCTATATATAACATAAATTGAAATAACAAATAAACCAAAGTGTACTTTAGTTACTCTAGACGAAACAAGTTGAGAATACTTACATAGCACGCATTACTGTCAGACTTGAGATGAAAATAACGAGTTCAGGTCAGAACATTAAGCATGCAAAGTACGCGAGAGAGATAATTAGCTTCCAGATGTTTCGTTTTTTTTTTAATTCCTGTTTCATAGGAAAAGGAAAATTGACGACTTTGGAAATTTTATAGACGCTAATGAAGAACTTTTAGAATTACCCTATTCTAAATAGTTTAATTCTTGGAATAACAGACGAAAGGAGAGTAGGTGATAGATAGAGTTGTTTTTACGTCACTAAATTCAAATTCCTTCACAATAAATTTCATCCAGAATAAAAATTCATGTAGATGGAATAATTTACAATGAATACATTCTCTCCCAGTAAAAAGTTTCTCATATCGTGACAAACATCCGTAACGAAAGAAAACATCTGATCTTATCTCACTCCGGTACGATTACCCTTATTCTAGAAATAATTATCGTGTTAAAACTATCTAGATTTTAATTAAAATATTAATAAACATTAGCAGAATTTCACAATTCAAGATGCAATTGTATTTTTTCAGAAAAATCTTATTGTAATAGGATTTCCAGTTAAAGTAGTTCAAAAGTTTAAAGAAATGAAGATTATATTCTTTGATACAAAAGATCCTTTCGTCTTTATGAATTACAAAGTATCTCAATTGGCTTAAAATGGCAAAGATAACGAAAGTATGTAATTATGTACTTATTCATTTGTAATCGTTTGCTTTATTGTACTTAACATCCTCTCCATCATTTCTTTGTCTTCTCTTTCTTGTCATTTCTTTATTTTACCATTTTTCTTTATACACCAAGATTATCCTCTTCCTGCAATCACTGATCATTATTTCTGAGCCTCTGAGATTTAGTGCCTTGAGCTTCACCATTTTTATATTCCCACTTCTATCCAGGTCATAGGAAAAGTATCAAATGCTCAAAAGTTTATGTTTTAAAGAGTATTTGAAAAATATCGAAAAAATATGAAATGTTCGCAACAATATTTGAAGAATTTTTGGAACTGCGGTTGGCATCACGGTCATTCAGCAAGGTCTCGGATCGAAGATAGGAATGTGTGATGTATCTGTGGAAGGTAACACAAATGCAATAACACACAAGTACGAACCGTACTTTCCAATAAAGCTCTTGTCGAGTGCGCAGATTTGAGCACTCGAGGATCTCGAGTCTGACAATGGGTCATCCATCTGAAACAACCTATAGATCTAGCAGTGTACGGGTACTAATGCCGGTCGCATATATATCCGCTACTAGTAGCTAAAGCATTTTTTATCTTCTTTGCTGGGAGATTAGTTCGAGTTCGATGAGTCCGGCTTGGTTGAGTTCAATCCCTGTGCTTTAAGTCAGATTACTGAACCCCAACTAGTAACATGTGTACAGATTTAGAGAAGTAAAACGTTACCACTTTCACGCACTCATGTGTGTGAGTCTGCGACTTATCATCGCGTGGATAAACATCGATATTACTCAATATCCACTAATAACTTCTTCCGATATCTGTTAATCTAATTATGTTTCTCTATTTTCATTTTTTTTTGTAATCATCTTAGCCACAGATTTCTGATTTGTCATACAGTTTTCAATTCATCATCTTGACTTCTTTTATTGTTCTTTTGACAAAACTTTCACGAAATTGTCTTGTTAATTATGCAAAAGAAGTGTTCTGGGTAGTATCGTATCAAATTGATTTATTTCTTCCTCTTCAATTACTCACTTATTCACTTAGCATACACCTCTGTGATGAAACAGATATCAACATCCTGTTCGACCTTGTTAGGATTGCTCATACTTTTTTCCTTGACTTCAATATATTAACTCGCACTATATTATAATCATATCTCATGTTCCAGTTTTTAATTAGATATATCTATGTGAGAATACATTGTTTCACACATACCTTAGCTTGTATTTTCATATGTAGACATTAAACTTAGATTAGTGTTGGATATTTCCTTCGTAAAATGTATGTCATTGCTAATTGATTGGACGTCTTTTTGGTTGATTATCCTTTTGATATGCCAATCAATGAAACAGTGGCACATTTGAAAAACCAATCCTCCTACTACTACTACTACTACTACTACTACTTTTTCTATACTACTAATACTACTACTACTATTTTTCCTTTTACCCGATTAAAAACTCTTAAGCACTTTTTACTACACCTGATACTCAAATCCAACAGGTAGGATGAATATCAGGATAACAGGTGTGGCTGGACAAATGTACTTAAGGCTATGATATTTCAGTCGATTCTCACATGCATATATTGAAATATATGTGTAAGCGTGTTTGTGATAAAACATTCACATCAGGTTCTTTGCCTAATTGAAACTGGTCGTAATGGATATGCAGTAAATGTGCGTACTTGTTGCTTGTTCGCCAGATGTGTAGTTCCCTACGGAGGCTTCGATGGTCGAGCTGTCTACACCCTCAAAGTCTGTGGGCTACCATTAATCGACATAAACGACCAATCCTGGCCTTAAGTGTAGGGCGGTTTTCTCAATCGTCCTCTCTAACTTGTGGTTACTTTAATACCATATATTCGAAAACTTTCCAGTCTTTTATACTAATCAGGTGTATATATTTTTCAATATTTATGGTTTATCTTCTCATTAGACAACATGTAATATATGTTTTTGTATTTTTTTTGGATTTATGGTATTCCTCTTTGAAGATTGACAACAAGAACCAGTTTTCACTTCTCAAGAACTTAGATTCACATGAATTTTATTAATATACCTAATAGAATGTATCCTCTTCTTGCGAGATCGCAAATCCCTTTTTAAATTTCATTCAAAAGAATCACAAAGTATATAAATTGCATTACGCTGAAAAAGTAAATGTCTTTTTAAAAGAGATACCCTCTGGAGGGCCGAGAAAGAATAGGTCCTGAATCAAGAAAACAATTTAACTAATGGAAGGGTTTTTTCTCCTAGAATCCTCGCACAAGGGTCAATCCTTTGTAGGCAGTTATCTAAGTTGTTTTCTTTGTTACTGTAGCTTTTCGTTTACTTTAAAATCCCAAAGTCTGGAACTGATTTCCTATCAAATGAACAGAATTAATTAAAGTGATTACTACTTTAATGAAGAAATGAAAACAAATACTTAAAATAACACATAAAATAATCAACTTCTCTAGAACATAATTTAGTCAATAATTGATGATAAACGACTTAATTAACAGATGCATTTCTGAAATGGTATTATGTAATGGAGAGCAATTTCCTTTCAAGAGTGGAAGCAGTTATAATTGTATCGATTTGCATGTGTGCTTGGGGTAGAACGTCTATAACTTTCCAAGCTTCATAGTAATGCATCGTAACGGGGCTTCTGAAGCTTCATTAGAGGCGCGTGACAAATGCTCGAACGCGATATCATTATCTGAACTTGCTCAGTGGTAATGGCTACCCCCACTTCGTGTCGTTTCCCATGAAATACGTGTTATGTGCTCTATGTAGTGTAGCCAACGTCAGTCTACAGAGCTCCACTATGAACAGCCATCATCACCCCATTCCAATCAATATGTGACGACACTCCCATGGGGAAACATTCATATCACAGTCGAACTCAGGACAGCCATGATGCGTAGGGCAAAAATGCAATCGCGATAGTTCGACTTTCAGACATCATATAACGTCATTCATACATAAAACTTCCATGTATCTATAACGAGGCAACATTTTTCTATCAATCTTTAGTTTTAATCTAAAACCCAAAACAGAATCAGTTTATGTAATGAATACGAAAATAGAGGTGTGGCAGATTTTAATCTATCATTGAATCTATGTATATAACAGGTAACCCAGCAATATTAGGAGACCTTGTTCTCTTCGTGATTAGTCATATTTCCTTTAAAGGATCCAATGATTTCTGCTAATAGCCTGGAAGGATTTTGATATACATATTTGTGTCAAGGACTTTAAAAATGGGTTTAAACATATGAAGGACTCGTGAAGGACAGCAGTAAACGAGAATTAAAATTGATAATTAAACTAGTATTTTTTCTCCTCTACATCTGAACACATTAAACTGTACCAAGAATCGAAACTAGACTAATATATGCATGTTTCTCTGATGATGGAAGTGGGACCTTGGACCCAAAACATTGTTCTTGTTTTAATAGTCTTCCAACACTTAAATCTAACCTTCGAGATATTCTCCATTCCTTATGATCTTTATTAGTAAACGATTATTTGCATTTTATTTTAAATTGGCACCTTCTAAAAAGCATATAGATTCATCCCTTCAAGCAATTTCGTGATTCTTCACCTCCATGATCCTTTGGCTCACTTTGAGCTACCTTGACAGTATTTGTCTCACGGTTTCTATTTCTTTGAATGTTTCATTTCGCACCCTCTTGAAGAAAACAGTCGAAGGGTCGCAATGTTTTCAACATTCGCAGGAGTGCTTTCCTCACACCCTCTTTCTTTCTGATTTCACTTAGTTGAAAAGTGCGTACGTGAACGCACGTACAACATGACGATTACAATGATGGGGATATACATGTATTCTTGAAGTAAGTGTGTATGTATATATTAGAGGATTGCAGAATGTACAGAGTTCAATATTGCGATGGGGTGGTAGGCGGTCTTAATGCATTTGGTTGAGGTAGCTATGGTACGCATCACCAAGCACCCTTTCCGCAAGCTCAGCACATACCCCCTCCTTCTACCCCACCCCTTTTCAGACCCATTCTCCCCTCTCACTTTCTCTCTGTCAAATTCGTTCTCGTTCTCGTTCTCTTTTCGAACATCCCTCTTCTACCCTCCGAACTTATCTTCCTCATCCCCTTGGCTAGAGTATAATGGTTCTAAAACGAAGCGACCGACCCTCTTTCGGCTTTAATCTCTTAACGGGCAAACGACAAAAAATATCATTCATATTCTTCTTCGGAGCCGGACCGAGAATGCCTGATTTGACTCTGGTCGGCTCGATTAAGAGATTGCCTTGTATTTAACAATTAAAAGAATTAAAGGATTTTTTATAGGTGTTTACTGCACACCTGGGTGTGCACACCTTTTATTTAGGGTTCTAGCTCGAAAATTTATAGATTAATTATAATTAACGCGTAATTAATTCGCCATGCTGCACTGAGAAAAATGTCTGATACGGACAACAAAACTTTTGGTTGCTATAGAAACAACAAAAATTGTTTGATTGTGCCAACCAAATCTTGGTTCTTTCAACAAAACTTTTGTTGAACCAACCAAAGTTTTGTTAATTCAACCAAATCTCAGTCAGTCTCAGTTTTGTTGAAAGAATCAAGATTTGGTTGACACAACCAAACAATTTTTGTTGTTTGTATAGCAACCAAAAGTTTTGTTGTCCATACCAGACATTTTTCTCAGTGTGACTTATGGCGAACTTATGCTCCAGTTAGGACCTAATTCGTCCTCATTAGGACCTAAATTAGGGCACCTAGCAAGCCCCAGTTGTCAATAGGGTAATCCTGCTGGAGCCCTAATTGCCCCAATCTAGAACTTTAAGAAAATTGTTTTCCGAAAAGCACTAGAATAGCATCGTACATGCTGTGGGGTCAATTGGGGCAATTTCCATCTGGGCAATAAAAGGTAGAGATTCTTTTGAATCCGGGACCTTTTTGGGCCATCTGAAATCGTTTGCTTACAGAAAAAAGGTGGACCGTTGCCTAAGCAACTTATGGAAAATATTCGCAATTCTGTGCCCACCACATTATCCTAACAAGATAATTGACCCAATCATCCGCTTTTTTCAGTGCAAATGAGGAACGTAAGAAGGAACTTTTGAAAAATGTTTACGAGAGAATTCAATGAAAAATAATGGATCGTTGACAACGCGATTTTTTGGTAGATCATCCCCATTGTCTTTGAAAGAGAAGGAATGAAAGGGACGGTTTGCATGGTACCGTAGTTGGGCGACTTAGACATTAACGAGACTAACCGGATTCATCTCGAGGAGGCTGGGGTGGAACAGGGAAAACTGGGTATGGTGAAGGGTAGAGAAAAGAGCGAGACAGAGGAAAGGAAAGGAGAGAAGAGATGGCGTTGGCACTGATTTTAATCAAGATATGGCCTGGCAGCAGCCAACGCCGGATCAAGTGAGCCAAGCTATTGATTTTCTAAGTGCTCGTGACCAAGTAGCCTCCCGTTGCGCGATTTTCAAACTGACGTAGCACTGGGATTCTTGAGTCTTGTCTTTTTTTCCTTGACATATTAAAAGTTCAAAGCCAATATTTTCTTCCACTGGGGGAATATTGTCAGTCCACATTTTTATATTTGGAATATATTTTCTATGATTGACGAAACAATTATCTCCAGATTTTTTGTCCGCGCAACGCTTTGATCCAATTTTCGAGTCAATTTTGGAAAAAAATTTATGATACCTTGTGATTTAGTATGTGGACAAAAAATAATCTAGAAACAGTCTCGAAGAAAATGATACAGAGGCAAAGCATTCTGGGTAAGATGGAGAAATTATCTGGAAAGCAGAGGATATGATCCTCGAGTAGCAGAGGGAGTCTGGTCAACATTTGATCTGGGTAAACAGCCCTTCGGCCTGCGCATAGGCCTTTTGGGAATTTCGCTTCATGCTCTAGATCTTATGGTCGTGAAACCAGGGTGCCCTGTGGCATAAAACATATTGTACGTGCTTCTAGCTTCAAGGAAACATGTACCAAATCCAGGACACATTGAGACTTGATTGACACCCAATTGAAGAGGGTGACTCGCTTCTGTGTAGAATCTAAATTCACCTTACAGTAGAAAACAAAAGGGAAACAGAAGACAGCATGTTTTTTTTCTTTTTGAATACATTATTACAAGAAGGATCGTTGTTGGAAATATATAATGAGAACTTAAAATTCTAGGAATCTTTAAATAACATTAAGAGAAACTTCTGATATCTTTTGATAAAAATGCAGACTAGTATTCTAACAAGTAAATAACGCTCTTTAAAAACTATAAATCCAAACTTTTCTGTTCGGAAACAAAGAAAAACAAGCCAGTTAAGAAAAGAAATCCTATTTATTTGGACATTTTTTAAAAACAAGGGTTTTTTACTTCTCTATAAAAAATTATGTTGATAAATACAAATTAATTAGTACTAGAACAAAATATGTTTTGTATAGTTGAGTGAATTGAGGTATTAGAATTTTATCTAGTAGGAGACAGTATGCACTGTAAAAAAATCTTCAATTACTTTAGTTGAAGTTTTTTACAATTACCGTAGCTGAATGAATATTCAATCAAAAATAGTTTAATTTTCAATAAAATAGTTGAATTTTCAATCACAGTAAATGAAAAATGGTTGAATTTTCAACATATTTCTAACAGTGTGGCTCAGTTGGTAAAGTGCTAGAATTATATAACATTCGAGTTTAACCGAGAGTGATCACATTGTCATGGGCTCGAATTCCAGTACAGAAATAAGTTGGAGTTTCTTTCCTTGGATATATGTATGTGTTTATTAAAGTAGTCAATTGTCGCCCGTCAGGAGGTTCTCGTGGCTAAAACATTGATATTCAAGATGTGATATCCAAGTGAACAAATTAAGGTGAACAAAGGATGTCCTAAATTAATTTTCTGTATGCGTTACTAAAAGATCGATCTTTAGAAGATTGATTCTTTCCAAGTTGATCTTTTGAAAACTTGATTCTCATCTATTTTATCTTGGATCAACTCAAGAATTGGTTTTTTTAAAGAATCAAACATCTCTAGCAGATTCTCTTATCATATCTATATTTTCCTGCTCATTAACAAAAGCCGAAAAAGTTGGAAAAATATAGGATCAAAAGTGAAGGTTGGAGGAAGTAAATTCGTTAATTCGTGCCGGTGATTATGGATCCATTAGCTTGGCAGCCAACAAATAGGACGGTACAATCCAATAACCGTTCAGAGCCATAATAAAAGGGGCGACGGTTTAGGTACCAGTCAGGGGTAGTTTAGCGTATTGCCTCGTGTAGGGGTGTCCACCCTCCAGCGGATAGTGATCATTGTATTCATTGTCACATCACTATAATACCTTGAAACCGGTAAGGGTGGAAGTGCCTACGGTGTCGACTGCGGAACACGCTGATACCGAGGCAAGGACAGACCATCAGGAAACGAAAATGCGAGACTGAAGCTTTCTGAACGGGGTAAAATGGGCAACAGGAGGGCGGGCTAAAAGCTCCTGAGATTCACGCTTTAGATAAAGACCTGTCTCCTGCCTGATGTATTAATTACAGTCGGGCATTTACAGCCCTGTATTTACGTGAAATTCGAGAAAGTTTGAAAATGTTCCAAAATTTTCGTAATTATTAACTAAAAGCTCTATTTTACGCTGAAGGGATTTAAACGCTCGAGTGGATTTTAACTGATGAATAAGTTTAAAGGGTTTTGTTCAAAATTCTGGTAAAGCACTAAACATTTTTCACAGTGTGTATATTTTACTCTTTTAATCTAAATTAGTAAAAAGATACTATAATAAAGTAGTGTCAATAATTCACTTTATTATTTTTTTTTTTACAGTGAATTAGTAATACGTACTATAACTTCCTGGAATAACGTCAGATAACATGAGTGACAGATTTTATATTTTATTGGCTAAGTGGACAATGAGAAACGCATACGTCTGTGCAGCTTATTTTATACAATAGAAGATGTATACGTATATAGATAGATGTGATAAACGCATCACTGCTCCGATACAAAAGTGGTGCATATGTAGCTTGGATCGAGGATGTTGGTAACAGGCAGGAGAATCGGAATGCTGGGATGTTCGTTGATTTGCATGAATTTCATTTCATTTGCTTGACAGAGCTATAAAAGCCGAAAGCGAGACGGGAGAGCGAGAAAAAGAGCAAACAGACAATAAAGATTAGAAGTTACTGCTCAAGAGAGATCGTTTCCCACACTATCTTTGAAATGCTCGCTTAACACCAGAGATTAAATCTCCACAGCGACACATCCATTTCAATCAATTATTTATTCCTAATAAAAGCGTCGGAAAACAGAAATGTGACTATTGCAGTACAAATATAGTTAATTTGTTTTTTCATATTTCTTTTTTGGTTTCAGGACATGCCAAAATTCAGAACTACGGCAGAAGAATTGGATCCTTGAAGCAATATGCTCATGGCATAAAGGGCGATGTTTATGCAGTCGATGACACGACGATATTCATAAAAGGATTCACGTATGATGGAACCGGTCCTGATGCATATTTCTGGGTTGGGAACGGTACCAGACCCGCGCCTGATGGATTTCTAGTCCCTTATCCCGAAGATTATCTCGGCAGGTTTGTAAACTTGTAATTATATACCAAGCTTTTATTAAGCTTGATTATTATTTTTAAGAATTAAGAAGTTGAATTATTTATATTAAATTCTTCTTGTCTTCTTGATAAAATCCTAAACAGCGTGAAGTATTTAAAATACAATTAATCATTTTCTTAATATGTAGTCTGAGGCTTTTATTAGGAGATGTTTTCTTCATTATGCGTACTATAATATGCTCGCTTAGATGAACTGCAATAGAGATCGGCGGGTAATTCTCATTTTATTATCTACTCCCCCGCACGAGTCATCTACCCATCTATTTCTTTCCCACCCTCCCAAACAACAAGCCCTTTGAGTTTCATTTCAACCCTTGGTTACGGACTGCCGCGCTCGCCTAACCGTCCCACTGCTTTTAAACTTCCCACATTCGCCACTCAGCAATATTCTGAGTGTTCAATTTCTCGAAATACATTTTTCAAGGCTACTTTAAAAAAAATCATTGCGTTTAAAAATTATACTAGATCTTTGAACAGTTAGGGAAAAGACTCGTCTGATCTTACAAATTAACGACAATGCATATGGTTTACAGAAATAATCTGGCCTAACTTTTTTAAATTAATGTACAATTCTGTAAAATTATACAGAAAGACGATCAAGATTCTAAATAGAATAAATAAACAATAAACTATAGTGTAGGTTTACAATACACGAAAAAAAGTAAATGGCTGAATTTATTATTTAAAATAGTTAAGATGCGCTCTGAACGCATTTTTTCTGGAATTTAGTCAGTTTTACTATTTCAAATTGTAACTTTTACAACGAAAATAGCAGGGTTTATAATTTTCTTAGCACAAATTACAATTTGAGATAGTAAAATTGACTAATTTTCAGGAAAAATGCGTTCAGAGCGCATCTTAACTATTATAAATGGTAAAATCAACCATTTACTTTTTTGCGTGTACCCACTAGTTGCAGGTCAAAAATATTTAACTATTCCGATACGTTACTTTTCTTTCGCGATTTTGTAAAGTTTCCAAAAGCAACAATCATAACTTTGTCAAAATTCTTTGTTCCTTTGAAAATCTTCTATTTACTTAAATATATTTTTTATGCATTATTTTAGAGACCCTCCAGTTTTGAAGTACTATGACAACGAAGACATCATCTTGAGGCTACCACATGGCATGAGGATACAAGATATTAAATGGCTCTCTGTATGGTGTCGCAGATTTACTGTAAGTAATCCTTAAAATTTAAAAACAATCAAAAAACAATCTAAAAACAAAAAGAATATCTGTACTATTACTCTAAGAGTAAGTTAAAATTTTCTGCAATTTTTCCGGTAAACTCTTTAAAAAAAAGAACCATCGTCGAAATTTTTCTTCGAGGTTTTACTAGGGTCATAAACAATCTCGTAGTGGGTTAAAATGGTGCGATGGGCATGAAGGCATCGAGATAACTTGATTTTTGAGGAGGACCATGGGCGGTCCTATCGGACGTGCATTCGTGGTCAATGGTGCGTATTAGATGGATACGGAAGCCGAGACAAGGGGAGCACACACACAACCCTGAACGCGTATATTTTCTGGATATACTTTTTGTTGGTGTGCATTATCGCGACGACGGGCCAGTGCGAGGGTGGTTAGGGGGCGGAAAGTGGTGGTGTGAGGGAAAATAGAGGTGGGGGTGGAAGTAGGGGATATCGAGAAAGGAAAAGTGGAGGGGTTTTGCAGAACAGAGCTTTTGCTCTTATATTAGAAGGGCTTTAATATCGAAGTCTGAGGGGTGCTTTCGTACCGTGACAACCCTCCATCAGACACGCTCTGTCACCGCAAAACGCGTTGTCCGTCGCCTGCCCGATCTACTGGGTGTTTCACGAAGATCTGTTTCTGAACGATCTCGATGGAATGATCCTTCACTTAAGTACTTGACTACTTCGAACGATTCACTGCCTTTGTACTCTTTAATTACTTCTAGATTTCAGTTTAAACTTCGTTCTTACTTTTATGTCTTTTAATAATTAAAATTGGTAATTAAAATTCCACTCAATTAGCTTATCAACCATTCCTGTTCGACAATCAAATCGAAATTAATCAGGGTAGATAAATTGAAATTCAGGGTATCTGTGAGAAATAGAAGAGGAGAATAATTGAAATTTATTTGGAATTAGTAAAAAAAACTTCTCTGTTCATTGACTAATTTCTGTCATATGTGATAAAAGTAGATTTTATGGATGTATTTTGGTTGATTGATTTCGTATCTGATAATTTTTACGTTTATTGAATGAATATACATATAAATATATGCTTTTAAATTTGACATATCATGTGGAAATGTAACTATGATATTGACGGGTTTATCTTTCACGAGATCAAGTCATTTTATGCAGAAACATATTTTCGTTCCACGTCCAATTTCCTTGTTGAAATACATTTTTTTCAGGCGACATTTTTATTTGGTATTCGGAAAATAACTTTTAAAATGAATCTTGTTTCTTAAAAACGTAGCTTAACATTTATAGCAGGTATCCTTTATTAATGAAATTCTAATCAAATGCAAAAATGTTATTTCAAAAAGAAAAAGGGACAGAGAACGGAGATTTTCACAATTTTCGTCAGCACAGTGAGCTGAAATTTATGACTAGATATAAATTTGAATTTTAGCTTAATCAAATAAAAAAATGATGAATATATATAAAATAGAATCTGTATGTTGAAAAATAGCATCTGGACTTACCATAAATTGTCTTTTCTACTTGACAAATCATTCACATTTCTGTTCAATCCTTTTTTGCTTTTATTCAAGTGAAAACGGAAAGCATTGCTTAGATCAGACTTACCAAGTCTGACTAGTAAATCCTTTTCTACTTAAAACTGGGGGTGCTATTGTAAGCACACATTCTCATCACAATATGCGCGCTTTCATTCGTTTATATACTTTTATTTCTTAAGGTTCTATCGACCTTAAGGAACATATTCTCATCATAAACATTCATAAGTTAGAAAATGAATTATTAAAAAAATAATCGTATTAATCATCGTATTAAAAAATGTTCAATGGAGAATTTGTAGATCTTTTAAAGACAAATAATTATGTTCTTATCATTTTCTCTATATCACACGTTATTTGACTAAAAATTTGAATTTTCGATTTTTTAAGAAAATTCTAAAAATTGTTACATGAGTCCTTTAGGTCGTTCAAAAATATATATTTTTCATCCTTTGACTCTTTCTCATATCGTACGTTATTTGGCTTGAAATTAATTTTTTTTTTTCTTCAAATTTTCAAAATGCTCTAACTTTTTTAATTTTCATTAAAAATGGCTGGCCAACGAACTCGGCCTTAATTTTAAGACACTAAAAGAGTATACCAAAGAGCAATCCAATCGGTTAATTCCTTCGAAAGTAATCGTGAACGAAAGCTAAAAATCTACAGACAAACAGACACACACACACACACACCCACAGACAGATGGACATATTGGTAAAACCATGTTTTTCGGGTTCA
>UCOH01005849.1:0-68934 GCA_900474275.1 Synergus japonicus
GTGAAATTCAGACCAGGAGATATAGTGTATGTTACTGTGAATACAACAGCGACAGGAGATAGTACGAAACTCCAACCGAGATATAAAGGTCCATATGTTATAACGCGTGTAGTTCTAGGAGATACATATGAGATAGTACCAATTGTAAAGACGCGGAAAATAAAATACCCTGTAACAGCACTTGTAAGTCAGCTTAAGTTATGGCGAGGATCGACCGAAACTGAATGTGCGAGTGCGATGGATGATGATAGTGAGAATGATACTACCAATTTATTGGATGAGGTACCAAAGGTACTAGACTCGAATACTTCTACGGGAAACTTAGATAATAATCTCAACGAGGACAATTTCGATAATAATGTTTTCAAAAACAATAATCGTCCGAAGCGTAAAACACGCAAACCTACTTACCTTGCAGACTATGTATAACTCGAAAATCTTATTTGTTCTTAAATTATTTATTGTGATCATTGCGTGCGAAATTAGTTCCGATTAGTTTGAGGACAAACTGCGAGCTAGGTCGGTCGAATGTTAGCATAATATTATGTATACTACGTAACCTACGTAAGTAGGTTACGTAGGTTACGTAGGTTTAAGCCTTTAAGATTGATTACGTGTGAGTGAGCCTTAGAGGGAAGGTACAGGATGCGGGATGTGTGTGAGAAGGAGGAAGAAGTGGATTAGATAGACGGACGCGAGATCGGTCAGTCGCGAGAGCACCCTGTTTTCTTTACGCTATTTTAATAAACGAGTTTACTTTGTCAACGTACGATTGTTGAGTTATTGAGTTTCCCAACCGAAATAGACCTAAACGTCCTATTTCTAACAATTCTATTAGTGCGCTCGAGGGAAATCATACTTGGAGTCTTGTCGAATTGCATACAGCGTGCAGACAAGATTGTGCTTCCGACTAAAGAGCATTTTTCTAAAACTGTACTTAAACCTTTATCTTACTGAATAAATTTACTTTTACTTTGCTGGAATCATTGAGTTATTTTCTTTACACTTAAATAATTCAATAGGTTATGGGTCCAGCACGACGAGTGCTGTCACGAGTGAGTTTTAGTGCAGCGTTGTGAGATTTAGTACAATCCGACGTTATTGAAAAGTGTTCAGTGCAGCGTTGTGAGATTTAGCACAATCCGACGCTAATTAAAAATTGTTCAATGCAACGTTGTGTGATTTAGCGCAATCCAACGTTATTCCCTTCATCATGGCAAGCAAGGACACCATTGAAGTCATCAAACTTGATGGCTCGAATTTCTGCAAGTGGAAATTTTCTGCAACTCTAGTACTGGAAGCCAAGGATCTAAGAGGATACATTGATGGTACAGAGAAAGAGCCTGACAAAAGGAAAAATCCAGAGGATTGGAAAAAGTGGAAAAGAGGTGCAGCGTCAACCTCAGCGATCCTGTTTAATTCCCTGGATGCAACCCTTCAAGATAGTGTACTAATAAGTACCAGCCCGAAAGTAATGTGGGATAAACTACAGAAATTATACGGTGATTCGAGTATAGATGTAAAAAGGAGTGCATGGGAGGAATTCTACGGATTTCGAATAAATGACAGCGAGTCAGTTGCCCGGCAAATTGAAAAACTAGAATCGATTTGCAAAAGACTCGCTGATGCAGATGATAAGCCTTCTGATGATACATTTATGTCTAAATTATTAAACTGTTTACCTCCGAGGTTTTCTGTGCTTAGAATAGCATGGGATTGCACACCACAAATGGATATGAAAAAGGAATATCTTATAGCAAGAATTATTCGTGAAGAAAAACGTTTTCTCGAAACCGAAAGCTAGGCTTCCTCGTTAGCACTTCAAGTACAAGCACTTAAATTGACTAATAAGGAAAAAGGAGGTAAGAAAATTTCAGTAGAATATAAAAAAGATCGGACATCAGCAAACAAGAGAAATATAGAGAATTTAAAGAAGCGCACTCGATGTGCAATTTGTAAAGAGTTCGGACATTGGGCCCGCGAGTGTGGCCGTAAATCTGAGAGTAAATAACATGGGCGTTCTAATCACGAAAATAGAGGAAGTGCTTTGCGATCAACGTCCGGTTACATCTGCGATGTTACAGCGTTTTACTCTACTACCTCGGAAAAAGAAATGAATATATGGGTAGCGGACACTGGCGCGAGTAGACACATGACCTACAAGGAGGAATATTTTACTTCAATCGAGCCTTTAAATGAAAAATTCTCTGTGCAAATAGCTGATGACAAGATTTTACCTGCAGTGGGAGTCGGCTCAATTATCATCTATGATGAAATAAACGGTGAGTTTGTTGAGAGAGAAATTCGAGATTTGTGCCGAAATTAAAGCGAAATTTGTTTTCGATCGGAGCAATAACAAATAAGAATTTCTCTTTTCATGCCTACACTGACAAATGTAAAATTCATGATAGCGAGGGAAAGCTTTCCTCAATTGGCGTACGATAGGTAATTTATACAAAATGTTGTTTAAAGTGAAATTACCGGTACAATGCAATATTACTGACAGTGTTAGTGATCAAAATTTAGAGCTCTGGCATGAAAGACTGGGACACATTAATGTACATGCAGTAATTAATACGAGCAAAGTGTTCAATATTGATAATATAGCTGTCAATAAGGAGAATAAATTCTTTAGCGAAAGTTGTGTCCTCGGAAACCACATCCCCCATCGAGAACTGCAAGCACCTTCAAGCCAGGAGAGAAGATTCACATCGACGTATGTGGCCCGATGCAAGTAGAATCTGTAGGAGGAGCCCGCTATTTTCTCCTGTTTAAAAACGAATCATCGACATTTAGAAAGGTATATTTTTTAAAATATAAGTCAGAAGTCTTTGAAAAATTTAAGGAATTTGAAAACCTGGTTTACACACAAACAGGAAATAAAATTAAGATTTTACGCTCAGAAAATGTGAGAGAATATACCGCAGATGAATTCAGCAAATTCGTGAAAATTCACGAATTTTCATCTGCATATATGGATGAGCAAAATGGTCAAGCCGAGAGAGAGATTAGAACAATAGTTGAAAGCGCTCGTACAATGTTATTAAATAGAGAAGTAGATATAAAACTATGGGCAGAAGCAGTCAACGCAGCTATTTGTTAAACCGTGTTATTTTGCAACAAGGAGAAACAAAAATAAACAAAAACTAAATCATTTGCAAGTGTTCGGTTCAGACGCATTTATGCACATTCCAAAAGAAAAACGAAAGAAGCTTAATGCAAAAAGCAAGAAAGTAACCATCGTGGGATATGATGGTGAATCAACAAATTATAGACTGTGGGATAGAGAACAACAGAAGATACATGTCACCAGCGACGTGATCTTTAATGAGAAAAGCATTTCTCCCCAATAAAACAAAGAAGATGTTTTCAAGTGTGTAATAGATCTTGATGACGAAGCTGATGTTGAAAATGAAGCCAGAGATGCAGCGATCAACATTGAAGATGAAGCTGAAAATTT
This sequence comes from Synergus japonicus, assembly GCA_900474275.1. Taxonomy (NCBI): domain Eukaryota; kingdom Metazoa; phylum Arthropoda; class Insecta; order Hymenoptera; family Cynipidae; genus Synergus; species Synergus japonicus. The sequence goes on from UCOH01005849.1 coordinate 3,461, forward strand.
ACAACTTGAAGAACAAAATTTTCCAAACAACATGGAAGAGCAACAGGCTGCGAGATCGACGTTTATTACAACCCCCAGAAAGGTATGGTTTTCCAGTAGCTTTTATTGCGGATACGCCTGTCCCTGTGACGTACAGAGAAGCTATTTCTTCTCCAGATGCTGAAAAATGGATTGCCGCAATAAATGAGGAAATTAGTGCGCTCGAGGAAAATCATACTTGGAGTCTTGTCGAATTGCATACAGCGTGCAGACAAGATTGTTCTTCCGACTAAAGAGCATTTTTCTAAAACTGTACTTAAACCTTTATCTTACTGAATAAATTTACTTTTACTTTGCTGGAATCATTGAGTTATTTTCTTTACACTTAAATAATTCAAGAAATTCCTTAAAGTACAAGCTTTTGGAAATGCATTTTAGCAAGAGAGAGGGTAAATTCTACCAAGAGGAGGGATAGTACCAAGCCTCTTGGTGACGCTAAGTACATATATGCAGGTAAACAGAGTAAATTATAAGAAATTGGAAAAGGTTCACCCTAATATTGCCTATTAAAGCGACCTCCAATATAGTTCGGTTAAACAGGTAGTACAAACTAACAGATTATGTATCCCAACCTTGCATTTTTATGATGTTTGCAGCCTTTCAAGTGACATAATTTTTCAATGTCTCTGATTGTTTGTTTATCCACGACAAGAGATTTAAAAAGATCGTGAAAACCTAACCAAGCATCATAATTTCCATTAAATGTGGGTATGTTTAAAGATGAAAGCTTTCCTTTAGGGGCATGATTCCCGTTTACATTTTCAATAGAAAGATTTCCTAAACATGCGAGAGGTTGCAGTGGAGCTAAGGAGGACTCTGCATTCATGGTTGAAACTCTCGTGTTGTAACACGAGAAGTATTTTTCATCAAATTGTGTTCTAATGATTCCGTATTTTGTTTCTTCGTCAAGTAATTCTAATTCGGTAACAAATCTATTAAAGTTTTCGCGTTCAAACATTGCTTCGTTCTGTCTCAATTCCAGAACAGGAAAATCTCTTTCAGACAAGAAATTATCCAGATAATTTTCAAAGTTTGTTGTTACGTGTTGCGAGTTATTTATTTTTAATTTTAAGTTTTTTATTTTTGTTTCCTTTGTTGCCATTTTAGGAATTGATATTAAATCAAAATACAAGAAACAAGGAACCGATAGTTTTCAAATAAGAGATCACAAAATAGGAATTGTTAATATAAAAAGATAATTGGCGATACAAAAACTTCTGACATTTAAGATGTATTCCAAGACAGTGATGTCTGAATCCGTTGCTAATGTTGTTGTTTCTCGAAATCCTTGAAGATTTTCTAATAAGATTCTGGATCTGCTCCTCTGGTTAAGTGTATCCAGGACATCAGTAATTTCACCATTAATTGGTTGGGTTGATAAGAATTCCAGTGGGTCATGCACGCCGTGATTCACTTATTTATGCACACGCATAAGTGTGCATAAGTAAGTTTTTGTGTAAGTTTTTGGTTTAGAGTTTTTTGGTTTATGAAATAATTCAATAATAGAATACGCGTTTATTTTATGTGATAACATTAATGTATTTGCTTTTAATATCACAAAAATATAAACGTGAAGATGGTTAAACTTGAGAATACAATTGTTGCGATAGAGAAGAGACGAAAAATATGGAGCGTGTTGTATCTGAAGATGATTGAAAAATTCCTTAAGGTACAAGCTTTTGGAAATGCATTTTAGCAAGAGAGAGGGTAAATTCTACCAAGAGGAGGGATAGTACCAAGCCTCTTGGTGACGCTAAGTACATATATGCAGGTAAACAGAGTAAATTATAAGAAATTGGAAAAGGTTCACCCTAATATTGCCTATTAATGTGACCTCCAATATAGTTCAGTTAAACAGGTAGCAAAAACTAACAGATTATGTATCCCAAGCTTGAATTTTGATGATGTTTGGGTAGAGATTAGTCGGAGTATACAAATTTGTAAATGAAACCAAAAACTTAGACTAAAATAAGTAGTAAGAATAAACAGTGTGAATCAGGAGATAACACCCGTCTCGACCGCTAGTGATACGTGACTTAGGTAAACGTCACTAAGATACCGCGTACACTCTCTCACAACGCTCGCTCCCTCTCTCACGTATATATTCATGTATACACGTAATTAAATTCATTTAAACCGATTTATATTTTGTAAAACTCACATTTAAGTATTATACATTTAAACTCATTCCCATTTTGATTATTTTCATACACTCATATAGTTTCTAACTTAGATATGTACATTATAGGAAAATATAACACCCTTTATTATTTTTGTTAATATAAATCAGTAGTTAATTTATTTTCTTGCCCTTAAATCTGATCCTAGCTCGATTGAAGCGTCCGGTAGGGCAGAAATATAAAACACATGAGTCTACGATAGAGGGACGTCAAAATCTATACCGCTAAAAAACTCTCTATTGAGAACATGTAGATTTGTGGGGTAATCGTTATTTTGGTCATAAATATCGAGAACAGATCGAAAAATGCAAAACAACGTAAGCATTTCGAACGCGCCGAACTTGTATTTGGCGCGCATTTCAAGCAAATGATCTTCAAAATTGAACTCAAGGTCAAAATTGATGGTACAGTTAAATGGCCCTCTCGATCCTGGTCAACTTTTGTCTAAACCATTTTTTCGTAAATAAAGTATTTTAAAAGATACTTATAGATTCAAATAAATCACTCTGTATTTTTTTTATTAGATCAAAAACTAAACGCGTTTTTCTCGAAACAACGTTTTTCGACCTGGCGTGCATGATTCAGAAAAACTATTAGACTGATTGTGCTGAAATTTGGATATGTTATTCTACACATCTGTCGTTATGGCATGAACCAATCATAATTATTGATTAATATTTAACCCTTTTTTAAAACAATTTAGGGTTAAAAAAACGGTGAGAAATTTTCAAGTCGGCCATTTTTTTTTTTTTTGAATTTCAATTATTTTTGTTCACACGATAGCGACATATATGTAGAATAACATATTCAAATTTCAGCCCGATCGTACCAATAGTTTTTTCTGAATCATGCACGCCAGTTTTTAAAATGGGTAACTTCCGGCACCCAAACCAGCCATATTTATTATTAAAAAAAATTGTAATAGTGCTTTATATCTATAATCATATGTGAAAAGTTAGGATCTGTAATATAAATTTTAGTTTGTTAAAAAAATTCTTAAAAAAAAGGTGAAAACTTTGCTACTAACTCCTTAAATATCACTGCTGAATTTAAGAAATGATATCTCGGTCAAAAAAGGGAGAAAGATTTTTTTTTAAATGGTTGCAGAACTTTCTCGTGTACCTAATCTTTTCAGAAATAATTTGGACTGCCATTCTCCCTTGTTTTTAAACAATTCTTTAATTATTGAAAATGTGGATCCATTAAATTTCAATCAGCTGATATAGAGCTTTAAATATAAACATGTTCAAAGTGAAGACGATCGTGTATCATGTTATCCGGAAACATTAAAAAACTAATAATAAACATTTAAAACTATTTTTTTTATTCGTGCGTAAGTAACAAATGTAACTTTCTACTTCTGTTTAGCAACCGCAAAATGACAAATTCCCTGCGTCAAATGTCATTTCATAGATATCTCTAATTATTTTTTCACGCAAAAAATAATCCACTAATCATTCGTCCAGTTTGAAAAAAGAATGGCTAGCACAATAAATGCAAAGGAAAAAACGTAATTATCATTGACAAATTTAAAATTCGACGCATTGAACATCTCATATTTTGATACAACCCTTACAGTTTCAACCCCTTACCACACTAGGATCACCCGCAAATCATCCCCTAAGTACAAAAATAATTATAGCAATTTCCCAAACTTCAAGATCTAAAATTTTATTCTTTTAAATAGTTCCATTTAATGCCCAAGGAAACTCAAAATTGTTTCATACACCAAAACACCTAAGCACAAAAAAATCACAAATCCCCTAACTTCGAGACTTAAAATTTTATTGTTTCAAATGGATCCATTTAATGATCAAAGATCCCAAATATAAAAATCAAAACCAAACCTTTAGCACAAAAAAAATCATTAAAAATTCCCAAACTTCCAGACCTAAAATTTTATCCAGAAAAAAATGTTCATCCACTTAACCCTCTAGGTTCACCTTGAAAATAAATGCTTAGGGTGAGGGGTTGATTTTAAGGGTGAACCCATTAAGAAGGAGTGGAAAAGAAAAGAAAATATTTGGAATATGGGCGAGTTTTCTACTCTTTTAATTCAAAGCAATAACGTTTTTGAACGAAAACATCTCAATTAATTTTATCAATATACGTTTATTCTCATTTCAATCCTGTTAAATCCTGCGAGCAAAAATGAAAACGTACTCATTTTGACAGGCGTGATAGTTTTGAATTCAAGTTAATTCTGTCAAAAACGACCACATTCTAATTCTAACGCGAGTAATGGATTTGAAATCAAGTTAATTCTGCTTAATTTTCTAAGGCAATCGTGAAAATTGCAATCAATTTAATCCCTTTCTCGAAATAAAATTATTAACATTTCAATATAAAATTCAATCCTGCAGAATTAAAGTGGATTAAAGTGTTGAACATTTAACTCAAACTCATAATGCTTTCAATTAAAAGGAATTTCGTTTTCGAAAATTTCGAAATCATTTTAATTTATTTTAATACACACCTTGTTAACGAAAACCTAGGGGGTTAGTTGGATTAAACTATTTTTCCCATCTTTGGACCTTAAATTGAATCTATTTGGAACGATACAATTTTAGGTCTCGAAGTTTGGAGTTTTTAAATTAATTTTTCTGCACCTACGGGTTAATTTGGGGGGTTAAATTTGTTTGGGCTTCTTTGCACATTAAATGGAACAATTTCAAAGAATAAAATTTTAGGTTTTGAAGTTTGGGGAATTGCTATGATTTTGTTTGTACTTAGGTGTCAGGTGGTTGAAACTGTTTTGTATGTCTTTTGACATCGAATGGAACCATCTAGAGCAATCAGATTTTAGGTTTGTGTGTATGTGTGTCACGATCCAACAATTTCTTGAAAACGCGTAGAGATAAATTGATGAAATTTTGCATAGTTACATATACCCGGTTGAATTTCTTACAATGGTTTAACAAAATATTTTATTTTACAAGTTTTATGTACTTTTATAATTTTCGTAAAATTCATTTTTCCACTACAACTTCTCAAATATTGAAAATTTAAAGCTGGTGTAAGGAAAATTAAGATTCCTTTCATCGAGACGAATCGATTGACCTATATGATTAAACCATTTCATTAAAAAATAAGAAAGTTATTTTTATTTATAATTTTGAAAGTTAATTTTTCGCTCTAAATTTTCAAATAATCAAGATTTTCAGTTGACGCAAGGAAAATTAATATTCTTTATGTCGAGACGAATCGATTGACCTGTATGATGAATGCATTTAATTAAGAAATAAGAAAGTTATGGTGAATTGTGTTTTTAAAAAAGTAATTTTTCGACTATAATTTCTGAAATAATTAAAATTTAAAGCTGATGTAAAGAAAATGAAGATTCTTCGTGCCTAGACGAATCAATTCACCTAAAAGATTAATGCATTTTATAAAAAAGTAAGAAAGTTATGCTTTATTGTAATTTTCGAAAATGAATTTTTTGAATATAACATTTCAAGTAATCAAAATTTAATGCTGATGTAAAGAATACTTAATGCTTCCTGTATGAGGAAGCAAAGTGCTCATTGAATGAGTACAAAAGTTGATACAACTTGACAGCTAGTTTAATATGATGATCATTTTTCTTTTTAATCTTAAAAAAAATCTACTTTGTGGTAAAATTTTACACAAACCTAATCCTTTCTCTAATGATAATGTAAAAACCATATAGATAATTTCCTCTTTTGCATATTATCTGATTATTTTATTATTGCGCGCTTCGCACTCGGCTATTTTAAAGAAAATTTTTTAAGATTTAAAAGAAAACTACTCATTCTAACCAAAAATTATTAATTGAGAATTTGTAGATCATTTTAAGTTCAATACTTATGTTATGATAATGTTCTCTGTATCTCGTGTTATTTGGCTAAAAATTTTAATTTTTGATATCTCAAGAAAATAAAAAGAAAATAGTCATTTAAATCAAGTAAGGTGTTAAAAAAGGTATATTTTTCATACTTTGACTCTTTTACAGTTTAGGAACAATAATTATGTTATTGATACTGTTATATGTAGATATCCCGTTATTTGGCTAAAAATTTGAAATTTGAATTTTTTCAAGAAAATTCAAAAAGTGGTTATACCAGTCTTGTAGGACGTTCAAAGGGAACATTTTATATCTCTTACCTTTTTTTCATAGCTTGTGTTATTTAGCTTAAGGGGTTAGTACCAAAGTTTTCACCTTTTTTTTAAAGACTTTTTTTATCAGATTAAAATTTATATTACATATGCTAACTTTTCATACATGATTATAGATATAAAAAACTATTACAAATTTTTTTTTCAATAATAAATCTGACTGGTATTTAGAGAACTATTGGACCGATCGGGCTGAAATTTGGATATGTTGTTCTACACATGTCACGGAGTATAGACATAAGGAGACCAAAGTCCTGTACATCGACCTTACAAAAAAAAAATAATATTTTTGAGAAGTACACGCGCCTTAACTTCCTGTTCGTGGCGCTTGTATGAACACATGTACAAAAATGGCCGCCGATTTGAAAATGACAATATGTAAACAATATCAAGTAATATAACCACTGATCTATATAATAACTGGATAACGTATGCCGTGTAAAAGTGTCGTGACTAATTGAACGCCATTTTGTTTGGAAATTTGTGCACTTCGGAAAACTTCGTGGCTTGTTTCGGCAGCATTCAGATCTTCGCGCTAAAATTTAAATGACGAAAGTTATATTGATTCTCGAATATCGAACCGAATGTTGCCGAACCCGAATGTTATCGAACCGAATGAATTTTATCGAACCGAATATTGCCGAAACAAGCCACGAAGTTTCCCGAACTGCACAAATTTCCAAATCAAAATGGCGTTCTATAAATCACAAAAATTGTGTTCCATGCGCTATCCAGTTATTATAGAGATCAGTGAATATAATCACAAATTTAGTGTCTTGAGCAATTAAATTATATTATGCAGATTCTGTTAAATAGATCGCATTTATGAAGTGAAAATGCAATATCGAAATAGTAAGTATTGAAATTTCGTGTATTCTGAATGATAAACAAGATTCGTAAAATGATTATTTATTTTAAATGAAAATCAAAAGTTTCGTACGACTTTAAAAAATGTTTGACGAAATTTACAATTGCGCAGAAATTAACTATTTGCCTCTAAATTAATTATCATTTAATAAGTTAAAAAATACTTTTTATAAATAATATTGAATAATTAATTAATGATTTGAACAAATTTGGGGTTATATTATTATCATTTTCAAATGGGCGGCCATTTTTGTACATGTTGTTATGAGTGACTACACTTCACTTGTTCTAACTTATCGACTGGCGCGTAAATTAAACTTTATTTACTTAATTTTAAGATTTTAGATTTTATTTTAAGAAATGGCCCAAGAAACTTTCCCACAATTAATGTTCCACAAAATTCCCAAGGAATTTCCCACTTACTTTTACTCATAAAAATACTAATAAAAATAGCCATAAAAGTTTTAGAAGCACGTGCGAACCACGTTTAGAAAGTAAGAAAAATATGTTAGTTGTAAACTCGAGACGTTTAAAACGAAAGATCATTACTTCGTTTTTTTTTTGTATAAAAATACTTATTAAATTTTATGGAAATCGCTTGAGAATTCTACAGACCATGACGGCTTATGGGTTTTTCCAGGTAATTTCCATTCTTTAACTAAAACACGTGTTAAAGCCGGAAGGGTCACTGGATTCCCGGACGGACCCCGAAGGACGGGACACCTAATAAAAAAGGGGTCTCTTGTTTCCAGCTGCTCTAGTACCGGTAGATGATTTATCCAAGTGAATATGTAAAATGAAGCGGGGGTGATCCCCACCATTTCACTTACCCAAAAAATGGCCCAGCGTCGCCCAGAGCAAATGAAGAACTCAGATATATTCCGATCCTCGAACAGGAAACTCGTTCGCTCCTGTTCGTTGGATATTTATATTTAAACTTTTTTGTGTTCGCAATTAGTTGTCATATAATCATATATATAAATATATATAATCATTTAATTTACCTGAATAAAAGTTTTCTTATTTAAACTTTCCCGGGTTTATTCCAACAACTTAAATTACAGCACGAACCACCAATAAGGGCGTTCGGCAGCAGGGAGCCTTCGAAAAACGTCACAATGTGTTCATACTAGCGCCACACACGGGAAGTTCAGGCGTGTGTACGTCCCGAAAAATTTTCTTATTTTGCGTTATATTACTTTGATCTCCTTATGTCTATTCTCCATGACATGTGTCGCTATCGCATGAACCAGAATAATTGAAATCCGAAAAAAAATAAATACAAAATGACCGATTTGAAGATGTTTCACCTTTTTTAACAGTAAATTGTTTTAAAAAATGGCTAAATATTAATCAATAATTATTATTCTGGTTCATGCGATAGGGATACATGTTTAGAATAACATATCCAAATTTCAGCCCGATCGGTCCAATAGTTTTTTCGGAATCATGTACGCCAGGTGGAAAAACGTTGTTTCGAGAAAAACGCATTTAGTTTTTGATCTAAAATACAGGGTGATCCATTTTAATCTACATGTATCTTTTAAAATACTTTATTTACGAAAAAATGGTTTAGACAAAAGTTGACCAAGATACCATCGATTTTGACCTTGAGTTCAATTTTCAAGGTCATTTGCTTCAAACTCGCGCCTAATGCACGTTCGGCGCGTTCGAAATGCTTACGTTGTTTTGCGTCTGTCGATCTGTTCTCGATATTTATGACCAAAATAACGATTAATCCAACAATTCTACATATATTTATTATAAGAATTTGCACTTTTTGGAAAATAAATTTTTCAAAAATGTTCTTTGGTACTAACCCCTTAAAATTTTTATTTTCTTTATTTTTTGAATTTTTGAAATGTTATATATCTGACAATTTTTGTTTTATCAAAAAAAGTAATAATGATAAATTGTTTTACTATTTCAGTACTACGTATATCCTTGTTGCTTTGCGGATTACTAATACGGCAAATTTATACGTTAATTTACGTATTGAAATCACACCTTGCTCTCTCGAAGAACAAGGATATTAAAATAGGATAAAAACATTCAGAAACGTCGATTGATAAGAAACTAAGTATATTTATTTAGTAGTTGTTACATTTACAAGTGAATCTAGAGCCGATACGAGAGGAGATCTTACGTTTAGCACCTCTTCAGGAAGATTGATTTGAAGGTACATAGGTAAAACTGAGCACTTAGGAAAAACCCTTGGAGAGGGGGTGTTAACATCTGTACGGAGGTACGCTATGTCAGGTCAAAAACTATTTGGACCGATGATTATCTAGATGAGGTACTATAGAGGCTTCTGGAAGAAACTCGAGTTATAAAGGTGCTTGGTAAAATTGTAAGGTCGAATTATGATTGGGAAAAACGCAAGATGTAAAATACTATTAGGAAAAACCCAAAATTCAATACAAAAGGACGGACTTTACAATGTCCAAATGGTTGCGAGAATATAAAGTTTTAAGACGATTTTGAAAGTTTATAATATCTGAAAATATTGTCTATAAATGACGGTTTTAGAAATTTACAATGTTGAAATGAATTTAGGCTTCAACAATCCTTAAACAGAATTTGTAAAAAAAAAAATTTTTTCAAAAATTTTAAAAATTATCTAAATTTTTTAATTTTTATCCAAAATGGCTGGCTAACGCACTTGACCATTTTAGGACACTAAAAGAGTATACCAAAGGCCAATCAAATCGGTCAATTCTTTCGAAAGTTATCGTGTTCACAAACTAAAATCTATAGACAGACACATTGATAAAAACATGTTTTCGGATTCAGGGGGTCACAAAACGTGGACATTTGACAAAAAATTGAGGGAGGGGTCAAATTTTACACAAAACTAATACATTCTCTGATGAGAATGTAATAACTTTTCGTTCATCTAAACGTTGAAAACTTTAGTTTCATTATTTCTCAATTGAATTTCAAAGTAGGTGACTGAATTTGTGATCTTTTTAAATTATTTAGTTAAGTTATAATGTGTCTTTAATATTACAATATTATATTGCATATATATGTATTACTTTCTGGCAGTGAAGTGTTATTCTTAACCGCAAATACGTACGTCATTTTCTTTATATTTAGCTCATTTATATCAATGGTTTTACACAAAACATTTATTTCAGGTTTTTAAAGACTCATTAAGGGCATGCGATACTTTACTATAAGAATAAATTAGTTAAACCAATTATGCACTCATTATAATAAATATTTTCGGTTAATAAGAGTCAATAAATCTTGGCCTACATGAGACCAAGGTCTATTACTAAAAAAATTATCATTATTAATGTATAATTGGTTTAATTAATTTGCTCTTATGATAAAGTATCACATGCCCTTAAGTCTTTTTTATAAACTTGATTTTTGATAACTCATTCACGAAAAATATTCTTTTACAATTTTTTTAATTTTGACGCACTGATTACGAATATGATAATGAAAATTGGTCCAAATTTTATTTTCATGGTGAAATCATTAAAAAAACATAAAAACCATGGTTTTTCGGTTTACAATCGAAGCTCATGATAGCGACGCTCGTATTAGCGGTTCCGTGGCGGCGGGAAGAGAGACGCCTCGAATTCAGCAGTACGGCAACGTTTCCGTTGTTTCCAATTCACCCGTGTTAACGGTCGATCAACCGACCGAGCTGGCCGCTAAAATTTTTTGTTACGAACATTTTTTGTTGCGAGTGATAGTTTCCCAGAAAATCAGAGTCGCTTAAAAAGTCATCGACTTTGTGTAATACTCGGGGATATGTCAGAAAGTCGATTAAATGTTATGAAATCCGTCCGCTGTAACGCATCTTCTACCCGAGGAAGCACGTGGTTAGGGCAGCGACAATATTGACGCTTAGATTTTAAAACATTCACCAATTTGTAACCATTAATCTAATTGAGCTAAAATTTTGCAAAAAGCTTCTTTGAACCTTAATGAACAAATTCCTCACCGAAAGTTTTCCGTAGCTTAAAATTCGCTCGATAAACGAAGCGCTTGAAGGTTGAAATTCATGATTTTTGCCAAGTCTGAAAAAAAAATTAACAACTTTTTTGTTTATAACAATATTTTCATTTTTCTTGCTTAGATGGTTTCAGAAGACTTAAACACGTCGTTTGTATAGATCAAATAAAAAAATTCTGAAAATTGGCTCAACTATCGCGAGTTGAAATGAAAAAAGATTGAAATTTTTCGTTTTCGAAACATCCACTTTTTATCCATTACTTCAAAAACTACAAAACCTATAAATTTTGCAAGAGGAAAAAAAGATGCGCCTTGAAATTCTCTACAAGTATATGTCTTTAAAATCAAAAATCGAAAGACTTTTTAAATTAACTTTCAGGACAATACTTCTCAGGCTGAATCCATGCGTGTACCCCCTTTTGATCACCAGCGGTTATAATTTGAGGGTTATACCTGCTGAAATGTCAAGGAAAAAATTTTTTGTTAACAGTACAGAATGACTCACCAACTAATGCGCCATGTTAGTTGCATGTGAATAGTATTTAATAAATATTTTTTACATAAAAGTTTATTAATTTTACTCAAAATTTGAAACTTTAAAGCATTCCAAAATCTGAGAACAGTATATTTCCAGAAAATTTTTATAATTTTAGGCAAAACTTCTGTAATTTTTTACTTGCTTTTAGGTACTCTAACAATACAAACGAAAGAACCAAAACTAACTTTTTGTTATAAAAATCAGGCAATTAATTTAATTATTTTGATTTTTTTAATAATATAACATTGAAAAAATACATATATCTAATGAAACTATATTCATAAGCAGAAAATGCGTTAATATTTTAAAAGTCGAACGCGCCACATTAGCTTCCACACTGCCGCTCCCCTATCTCGGTTGGTCAGTTAGGATTTATCGGGTTGCCGAGCAGGTAAAAAAGTCAGGGCCGTATGTACCAGTGTTCGTAACCAAGCTCAGCGGGCTCAAATAATACACTAACGAGATTATTCACTTAGAGTAATTCTCATTCTATCGCTACGGTACTGCCGAGCACTGTCGAGTTCGAAGCGCTTTCATTTTTAACTCATCTATAACTCATCATTTTGTTAACTCTCCTCATCTATATTTGAGAGCAAACCCAACTTCTATGGAAGTCAGATATCAGGCGGGCCGAAATCATGATTTCACATGGAAAAAATTTGTCGCTTGGGGAAAGTCTTAAAAAGTTTTAATGACTTTTAGGAAATAGTATAAAAAAGTCGAATAACTTTTAAGAAACATAGTCAAAGAAAATAAGTCGCGTATTTATTATAACAAAGTATTTAAAACAATGAGTGATCTTTTCTAAGAATTAATAATCCTGTCTTCTAAAATTTTCTCGACAGTCGAAAAAAATGATGCGCAAAAGCGTAATTCGTAGTATCGCGCAATGTGGTCTCGCTCGGTTTTCTGCTGTTGTAATAATTTTGGTTAGGTTTCATGTTGTTTATACTTATTCTATCTATTTTGTCTTATTTGTAACAATGAGGGATTTTGAAAATTATATTGAAACCATAAAGTAACTTTTGAATCAGGGCCGAAGAATTAAAGAATAAAGTCGGCACTGCCTCCAAATGCAGAATGTGAATCAAATATTTTACAAAAGTCTCCACGAGGTATCTTGGATAGGCGGGTTAAGGCGTACAATTAGAATTAGGTTTAGGATGGCGAGCGTTCGAATCTCGATGCTGCGAAGTATTTATAAAAAATTGCATGTTTGTAGTGTACAGACACTATTGAATATTCTAATATCTAACTCGCTATAAGAACCTACACTCAGAAAGGTTAACCAGAAATTGTTAAATTCATTTAGAAATTGCTGTTCTTTAGTTATTAGTAGTATAATTGTAATAATAATTTCATGTTAGATTATATAAGTAATGTAAAAATGAAAAACAATTAACAAAATAATTAAGTGCAGGATCATATCGCAGAAAATAATATTTTCCTTTTTACGCTATTCAACAATTTCTTTGACTGTCGCTTAAAATTTCGACTACTGGCTTAGAAAAAATAAAATATGTTTGATGAAACCTACATTGTTTTAAATTTTCTGCGACTGTCACTTAAACTTTCGAATTTACGTTTTAAATTTTTCTTAATTTTTGTATATATTTCAGTCGATTATCTATTATTTTCTTGAATAATGAGTTTCATAACATTAAATCGACTTTCTGACATATCCACGAGTATTACAGAAAGTCTATGACTTTTTAAGCGACACATTTTTTCCGTGCAATTTATACTGCAAAAATATGAAGATATACAAGAACTTCAGATATTAAATTATTATTTTACAGATATTAAAAAAGTCCTTTTCATATTTCATATAAATCTTAATTTATTCCGTTAATTAGAAATAAAAGAAAAGATGTAAACTTATTCATCATTACACCTCCAGTTTCTTTGCATTTTCAATATCCTCTATACTAACAGTTGGTTCTAAACCACAAGCTATTTCTTCTTCTCTGATGAATGCAAGTTTTTTGGCTTTTTCTTTAAAGAATTCTTTCTGCTGCGCCTTCAGTTCAGCTTTGTAGGCATCCAATCTGTCTTGCTTGATCTTGTTACAGTGCATTGCTGCTAATTTTCTGATGGACTCTTTTCTACTCACAAAATAAAACTTCCTGAAAAGAAAGGAGACATACAAATAACTATTTTAATTAATATTTTTCATTAAAAAAAACTTCTTGACTGATTCTATTGGTATGAAAATAACTCGAACAAATCTGTTATGCAAGTTTTCTTTCTACAAACATTAACAGACTGATTAGGAGTGCTATTGTTTTGTTAAGCTACTCTTTACTACGTATAGAACTAGTATAGTATAATGTGTTAATACTATTTTTTTAAGTTAAAATCGATAATTGGATATTACTATTTTTACACTAAAAATCCGTAAACCTCTATAACTGACTTACAACACGTGACTGCAATTTAGAGGTTTTATCCATCACTTATATCCATCACTTTTATCCATCATATTTAACTTTTTGTGGTGAGAATTTTTATTGTTAGTTTTTTAGGTTATGAATTACGATCGACAGACTAACTATTTTATAACTATACGTTTCCCATAACGAAAATGAACTCGCGCACCGCGTGCGCATTTCCTTCCATTTTAATGGTTATAAGTTATGGTATTTTATTTTTTCCTTCGCATCCGACATAATTAAAATTTTATTTTAAAAAATTAAGTTTTATAGGAATAATAGTTACATTATGGTTATATGATATGAATTTTAAACACTTATACAATTTTCAAAAATAATATGTTATATTTGGGTTATAAAAAATTGTTGTTAGTTTTCAAAATTATCTACGTTTATAGCAGTTTATAGTTGTATTGATGTTTAATTGTGGTTTTGTTTTACCTCATTTATAGTTGTGTACAGTATTATTTGAAATAACCCAGTAAAAAATTATTATGTAATTAATTGATTTATAACGTAAAATATACAAACAATATGAATTAATTTTAATCTAATTTTCCTCTTTAAAAAATCTGCCTTCTACCGCGAGGTAAAATGCCTAACAAAATTAACTATTTTATATAACAAGATTAAGTGCGCACATGGTTTGTTTTTAGAAACTTAAATGACAATTTAAATCCGCGCGCCTTGTGAATTAACCAATAAATCAATAAGTGCACTATGCATGAAGTTAGTTTTAAGGCAGTGATGTCCAAGCGTGAGTAAATGATTAGTTTGCCTTGCCCCTCTCTTACCACCTTTAGTGGCTGGTTTTCCCTCTGGTGCCGGGCGGCCCAGACCAAGCTTTAATAAAATTTTCGAATTTTTATTTTTGAAAATGTAAAAATTGTAGAAAAAAACCGGGTTTAAAAACTTGCTCATATGGTATGTAACACATGCCGGTAATCTATTTTTTTTCAGGCTACTTTATAACAATATAATCTGATACTAGGACGAAGGAATTCCCATTTGAAAAAAAACTTTTTTTTGGGACTGAAGAAACTGAATTTTTTGACCTCTAAAAATCAATTTTTTCAGAAAATTCATCACTATTGTTGCAAACATACTTATTTCGACAAATCCTTCGTCCAAGTAGAGTAAATTATATAAACTAAAGAAAGCTCTTAGATTGATTGCAGGTGATCCATTTTCGACTTATCATGAACACCGTGAAGTATGTTTGAAAAAAGGTGTTTTGGCTTAACGGACGAAGTGCGTACAAATGTCAATAGTTATCATTCAAATTTGGGAAAAAATATCTTGAAGCATGTACAAATGGATGCGTAGTGGTTTGTTCTTAAAAAAATTTACCGTTTTTTCCAAAAAAAAATTCGTGAAAATCCCCATTCTTAACCAATAATAAGTGTATATAACCCCTTACAGTTTAGTGAGTATTTGAATTAATTCCAGTTTTCGTGATAATAGAATTATCTGTAATTTTGCAATTTCGAAGTTCAAAATTTAAGATTACATAATGACGAACCAACGCCCATACGAGGTATAGCGCCGTCACATTCTCTTTCTCTTTCTCATTATTTGAGAATAAAGTAAATTGACTAAGTCTTCTCTTAGAATTAATTCTGATTTCGTTAAATATAAATTTTTATAATTCGAATTGATCTAGAAATTCTGAGAATAGAATGTAGTGGTAATTACGTAATACAAGTCGTACGTACAGATATGACGTGACTTTATGATATAGAAGTGTGATCACGTAACTTGGCTGTTAAGCTGTTTGAGATTTCAAACTACTATTTCTTTCTTTCATCTGATTCAATTTAATTTGTATTTTTCCTGCTTCACATTATTCACTCTAATCTGTAATTGTATATATTTTCATTTCATCATTTTCTTATAATAACTCATGTCTTCTTTCTCTTTACGTAAAATCGCAACGGCGCGCCGGAGACATCTAGTAACTTTTAAACAACATTAAACTCAAAATGACCATTAATATAACAGTCTAAAGGCGGTTGAATAAAGGGAACTTATATTTTGCTACGTGTCTTCAATTACAAATATGGCCATGCCGCCGAGAGTAGATGGCATGTTTAAATAAAAAGATAATGGTAAAAAAGATCGAAAGTCGTGATCCCTTTTCCATAATCCTGATTTCTTAATTGTGTATCGATAATGCTTTGCGACTTAATTTTAATTAATTGATTAATTAAATTTAATTTGCATTAATCGGTTATTTCAAATAATACAGTACAGCTACAAATTTGGTACTTTTTTAAACCCCTTAAGCAAACAAAATTTAAACGGACCAATTCGTGTGTATAACCAGATACAATCAACACGCTGGATAGAAAGGATCAATTGTAAATACCAGTAGTTCAGTCGTCGCCCACTGAACTTCATATACTTCAGATCACTGCATGGTTCAAGTTTCGAGACATGCAATATTTAATAACTATTTTTTGAAATGCCCTTGACCATGAATTATTGGGGATTGACATACATTCAATTCTAGATTAATTTATTTCAATGAATCAGAAAGCAGGATTCGCAATTTTAAAGGCATTCTCAAAGAAGGAATAAAATTAATAAATTTAATAAATTTTACTTGCTCATTATTATTATTTTACTTACTCAGGAGGAGGTTTATATATTAGATTTAATTTTTCTAAGATCCACTCAAAGCGCTTATAATCACATGTCCTCAATTTATTAAGATACTTTTTTCTCTTATCAATTTTTTCTTTCAACACTACCTTACACTTCAGATTTCTGGGATGGATTTTCATGTAATCTTGCAAATAATGAATTTCAGTAGTTAACTCTGCAACTTAAAAATAAGAGGAAAAATATTAGTAACTTTTTATCTCAAAAATATAAAAATATATTAGATTCAATCTTAATAGACATACGAGAGCTGTACATAAGTGCTCTCAAGTTAGAATAGAATACTTTCTTCAGAAAATACAGTATCGTCGGAAATTGTCCGTACAATTGGCGCAAGCACTATTAAAAATCACTGCTAGCTTTGAACTACGATAACTCTGTGAAAAAAAAATAGAATATTTAAAAAAAAAACAGTTGAAAAGTTTATGAAATTCCACGTCTAGTAGTGCCAACCAGATCTTTTTTGACCTTCTAAAAAGAATACAGCACGTGAGAAGTTTTTTAAAAAAATTCAAGATTTTTACAAATTTTGTACTTCGAATTCAACTTTTTGCATGACCTAGGAAAATTGTTGAAAAAATTTGAAAATTATACGACATAGAGCCTAAAACTTTATTTTTAATTTAAGCCAAAGAAACTTAAAAAATCTTCATTGGTTCTCGAGATACGATTAAAAATGTTCAATCGTATTTGAGTTAAGTTTTAATCGACGATCACGATTGAACATTTTTAATCGTATCTCGAGAACCAATGAAGATTTTTTAAGTTTCTTTGACTTAAATTAAAGATAAAGTTTTAGGCTCTATGTCGAATAATTTTCAAATTTTTTCAACAATTTTCCTAGGTCATCGTAGTTCAAAGCTAGCAGTGATTTTTAATAGTGCTTGCGCCAATCGTACGGACAATTTCCGACGGTACTGTAATTTTTCTTTGACCTCTGTGTAGTGAGGAGATCTTGATTTAAAACGTAAAATAGGTCTACAGAAATATAAAAAAGAATCTTACTTCGACATTCGCGAGATCCTATGTCGTTTTCGTGTCGCTTCACCAGTAACTTAGCTCTTTCTTTCATAACTTTCGTTGTTTCTTTACCTGGATTAAATTCGAGAGAAACTAATTTCTTTACAAGTTCATCTGCGCTGAAAATTAAAATATTTATAAAATATTGGTTATGATAATACTCACTAAAACAATTACACTCGAACCCCAAGATAGCCTGAGGGCTAAGAAGAGGCGCCTCTCTTCTTGCCTCTTGAACTCCTTATCACTGATTGTGATTGTCGAAAACTTTAGGATCCCACTAAACTGGGATTGGCTATACTGGAGTTGGAGTGTATTCTCTCTAGTAAAATTCTATTTCTTTATCTTGCATACCAAACATAAAAAATTGCGTAAGTGGTTAAATATGAAACAAAAGAATAAAACCGACGTGCGAACATTCAAATTCTTCTCGCATAAGTGTTTAATTTAATTTCTAGTACATTCGAACCCTCAATCGTGACATCTCGCAAAATGGGGTTTGATTGGAGTTGTTCTTACAATTCCTTCTGTCGCATATTAGGGTGAGAGTAAGGAGTTGATGTAAGAGTGACGTGATGTAAAAGTGATGTGATGTAAAAGTTATATATGATGTAAAAGTTATATATGCCAAATTTCACAAACATTTCTAATATTGAAGTTCTTTTGTACTATGTTCGCTTTCCACGTGATTTTTTTTTATCTGTTTCAGGTAATTGAACTTTAAAATGGGAACCAAAAGAGGAATTTGGTTACTCGAAAAAATGCCTAGTAGTGAATTTTTAGGAGCTCGGATCCCTTCAAAGTAGCAAGTACATTTAGCTTTTATGTACCATCATAAGGAAATGAAAGAAACACTTTTGGATGCCGCTAAATCTACGAGTGCTAAACTACAAGAAGTATGGGAAAGCAAATATCCCTGTTAAGACGGAGGAAAATATCCGCGCTGGCATACAAAAGCTGTACAAAGAATACCAAAATCTGGGTAAAGAAAAATTCAGAAACACGGATACAGCAAATATAAAACAGTAGATTTGGAAAGGTGATCTCGTCGAGTTATTTGACATTTCCCAGAAAAATGTGATGGACATGACTAGCGTTTCAGAAGAAGATAAAGAATTTCTAATGTCACAAAGAGAAGATCGTATGAGTTCGTCAATGAGTGGAGTAGACAAGGTTTTCGCTTCGAAAATAAGAACTAAGTGTGCAAAAAAAAGACAAAAGTGATTCATATAAGAATAAACATTACAAAGCGGTCGCTGAAATCAATAAGACAGTTAATGGCAGTAAAATGGCAAAAAAAATCGAAGAGTCACTCTTTGAGAATCCTCCTCATTTGGTCTTGCATTGTGATAGTAAATTGTTGTCCTCAGTTATCCATGGTAGTGTCAAGACTTTGGAAGACAGAGTTGCAGTTCTAGTGACCGGCAAATATTTTGAGCATTTGCTTGGCGTACCTGTTGCTCTGAAAGGACTGGTGAACAGATGACTGAAGTAGTTATTCGACAAGTGGATTGGTATGCCTTTTGATACTACAGCATCTAATACAGGTGTTATCCAAGGAGCATGTACCAGATTTGAAAGAGAATTCGGACGAACATTGTTATGGTTGGCTTGCCGTCATCATACCCATGAATCAAATAGTCCTGACATCAAGATTTTTAGGAACTTCCAAAGTCTGTGGGTTTCACTTGGTTTCACTTCAGTCATATACAACAATGCCGGAAGAAGAAAATACCATTCAAGACTTTCTAGAAGAACAAATGGTGAACAAGAATGGTGAACTACATCCAAAATGTCCTAAAAGACGGAAGTCATCCAAGAGAAAACTACAAAGAGTTATTGCAACTATCACTCTTGTACCTAGGAGGTTGGTTTCAAAACGACTTCAGTTTCAGGATCCCAGGGGCTCTACATCGAGCAAGGTGGATGGCAAGGGCAATATATGCCCTTAAAAGTGCCCTCTTCGCTAAACAGTTAGACTTTCTTCATCGAGATTTGAAAGGAATAAAACGGGTTGCATATTTTGTCAGCCTCACATATGTTCGCTTTTGGAACGAGGTAATTGTAAGTCGTTGGGTTCCAATGAATGACTTAGTTATACTGAAGCTTCTGAGTATTTACTCAGATACAGACGTCAAAAAAAGTGCTCTTACAGTTGCTAAGAGACACCTTTGGTATCTATCTGAGACAAACGTAGGGTTGGCTTTTTTAGACAAACGTATTACTCAGGCTGAAAAGGAAAATATGACTAGAAATTTAGACGCCAACCTGCAAAGAAAAAGGAAATAAAACGACTGGAGGGTAAAAACATAGTTTTTGAAGGAAAAGATCTGAGTCATTCCATTACTAACAAAACAAAGACCTTCTTTGAATGTTTTGGAATCCACGACGTGTTAGAATACTGCAGCAATTCTTTAAGAAACCATGTGAACGCTCTCAGGATAGTCAATGATACTGCAGAAAGAGGAATTGCTCTGATTAAAAAGTTTAACGAATCGCTCAGAGACGTAGAACAAAAACAATTCTTGTTGAGGGTAGTCGAACATCATAGAAAAGTTGCCTCAAAGCGAACAAAAGAATGGATTGCATAGTTCCATGTTGATTAATATAATACGAGATTAAACGCGCGCTCCGCGCGCACATTTGCTACAATATTTATTTAAGATTTAAGAATTCCCGCGTCACGCGCCATATTCAATATACGCCGCATCATCACTTTCATCTGACCAATAAAGAAAAAGCGTTACGTTACTAATGATCTTTTTATAATAGGACATGTTTTGCTTATTATACTTCTTATTAATCTTGGTGTTCAGTTTCAATATTATTTGATTTTGTTATTTCTCTTTTTCCCAATAAAAATGGAATAAACATTGCAAAATCGTTTTTTGCCTGTTTTACAAAACCGATCAAAGTATGCAACCTCTAAATATCATCCAATTATATATTAGTATATATAAAGCAAAATCTGCAAAAAATTCTATATTTTATTTCTTTAGCTTTATCAAATGAAACACCCTAGTGTACACTTATACTGAAATCTCCTGAATTCTCCTGAAATATCCAGGGGCTGTGCAGACAGTATAGATACCATGCATAAATCCGTACATAGAAATTTTTATGTATGAAAATTCCATACATGAAATTTTAAAATGAATGAACGCTTAAAATGTTCTTAAAAGTATAAACAATTTATCTAAATAAAAAATCGATTTTTTGAAAATCTCATGGTGGTGCAACCCCTTAAAGAATAGATCATTCGTAGAAGTAAATTACTCTTTTAAATTCAGTGAAGTCTCCGGAAGTCAGTGAATTCACATGAAATGACATGAATTCACTTCAATTCTCCTGAAGTCACTTGCTTGAATTCTTTTGAATCATCTGAAATATCTGAAGTCATTTAAAGTCATATTAAATCATATAAAATTACATGAAATTAAATGAAATCACATGAATTCATTTGAATTTTCATAAAATCTCCTGAAATCAGTGAAATCTTCTAAAGTTATTGAAATATCCTGAAATATCCTTAAATAAGAAGTAGGTGTACACCTACATGGTAGAGTTGTCAACCCCTCTGGGAAGAGGAACTGAGACGTCGAGAGGTGCTCCAACTGCGTAGTCTATTGTTAGTAGCGCAGCTTGTTTATATTTCGAAGGAACCAACTTTACTTAATAGTAAATTTTCATTTATTACAATTTTAACGGTGTTGGAACATTTTCAAACCACTAAAAATTATTGTAGACTCACTCAAATCCGCCATTGTGTCCACATCTTAGCAATACGAGATGTTTGAGTGTCGTTTTTTTATCGAGAGTTTTTAGATTGTACGACAAGGGCTATCTGCTTATTTTCTGCAAAAAAAAATTTGTTTGGCTAAAACGGGAAATTTTACAAGTGGTGAGACGCGGGTTAGAGGGGTGCAGGTGAGCAGTATTTACATTTTACCAAGTCCCTGTCCAAGCAAAAAAGGCACAAAACTTCACCTCAAGGGTGCTTCACTCACTCAGAAAATTTTTGCGAATTTCGCTATGCACTGCAAAACCCGAGCACTTACGAAAATCGTCTAGAAAAATAAGTTTGATAAATCGTGTACTAGACTTGTACTAGTTACTTGACTAGTTATTAGACCTGTCAGCTGTTTCGCAGCGACCTCTATTGACGATTACTACAAAGTATGGTCGGTAAGGCCGGTCACATACACTTTCGCCTCAGTATGTATATGATCGGCCTTATCGACCATACTTCGAGTGCCAAACAAATTAGTTTTTGCGGAAAATAAGCAGATAATCCCTGTCGTACAATCGAAAAACTATCGGTAAAAAAACAACACTTCGAGCACATTATTTTTGCGGCCTCAAACACCGCGTATTGCTAAAGATGTGGACACAATGGCGGATTTTATGGTATTCCACAGATTTTGTTATTTTTCTGTGTTTGTTTACATTTTTTCGTGAAATGGTGCAACAGGCTTAAGGCGTCACGATTTGGGGTCCAAGTATACAATGTACAGTGTACTCTATACAGAGCTTATACTTATAAAATATTTGTATATTTCAATCGGAATTAGTTTATTAGCGTTACCTTAAACGTAGATTAGTATATGAGGCGTTTGATGCAAAAACCCCTTTACTCGAAAAAAGTGGTTACGAGAAAAACGCAATGGAAGATTATATTTGAATATAATTTATGACGAAGATTATATACTGCCGTAATATATGTTTTAAAAGGTTCTCCCACTATAGTACAATAAAACTAGGCACTCAAATTGTTAATTTTTTTTCCAAATTAGGAAATTTAAATAAGTTATTGAATTAATTGAATTAACAATAAATAATAAATTATAATTGTAACGAGAGGTTACGCGCGTGCGCCTTTAACATCTCCTCTCGTTACCGAGCTTCGCTAGACGCCTCCCCTCTCCGACCCTCCCTACTCCGGGCGTCGTTCGTGCTATGGCCCGTTCATTAAAACTAGCCGCACTGCGTGAAATCGACAGTTCAGCTGGGCGAGTCCCACCGACTAGATGGGAGAGATCCTCGCTCGGTCAAAGCTCAAGCACTTTCCCTATCGATAGGTGCTACTATGATGGGCAAAGTCAAGAGTGAAATCGCAAGAGACAGGCGCTACTGTTCTTGCCATTTTCTGAACGAAACACCACCGTCTCTGTATTGAGAGCCGTGGCGTTTGAGATAATTTTAAAGGTGCATAATTTTCTCGATCGATAGGCGCTACTATGGTCGTTAAAATCTAATGCAGTCATTGTTAATTAGGCGCTACTAATAACAATGTCTGTCACCTGAGAAATTGCTCCGATGTCCCGGTAATCAATCTGAGAAAACCGCTCTCAAGATAATTTTTGCTGTGATAATTTAGATAAGAGATTATTCACGTACCTCCGCGTTTGATAAAAGATTAGGGAAATTTGATTTGCTCTCGTCAGGTGCTACTGAGAGAGAAAGGTCAAACCGACTCAGGTAATGTTCGTTAGGTGCTACTAAGGACATTATTTGATAACTTTAGATTAGGGAAATATACTAAATATAAATTGCTCTGTTTGCCGAACTGTCAAACTCTCTCCCCGCTTACCGTTTTACCGTTGAGAGGATGACAGGTATCGTTAATTAAAGCAATCCGCCAAGTCTCCTGTATGCTTAGTCTAAAGATCGAATTCCTTTATCTTGTAATATTTGTTAAACAATTACATCGAGTTGAAGTTACAGAAATTATTAAAATACGTCGAGAGATTTACTTTCGTTTTCGTTCCACCCGTTCTCCGCTCTACCCGCTCCCCATTCTACTCGCTTCCCATTCTACTCGCTCAACAGTCTACCCGATCGACGTTCTCCGCTACCATAGAGTCTCATTCAGCACTACGTAATTCTCAGAATTTCGCTCCGCGCTGATTCACTGTTTTTTTATGTACAGCGAGTTATACTCGATTCATACTTTAAATTGTACCTTTTTATTCAGACGTAATACGATACTCTGTTATATCTAATTCCATTACACCAAATATTTATAATTTTGTAAATATAAATATTAAGTTAAATAAATATATTTTCGTTATTTTTGTTAAACAAACTTAACAGATCTGTTTTTATTGCCTCTAAACCTCACCCTGGCTAGGCTGAAGCGTCCGCTGAGGCAATAATTATCTACACCCAAAAACAGACCGTTACATAATTAATGGGTTTTTGCTGAGAGTGAGTGTATTTGCAAGAAAAAACTAGCTATGAATTCGATCTCGGGAAATGTGTTTCTTTGCAATAATACAGTCGTTTAATTGAAACCTATGTGTCACTATGTGTCAACGTCGCAATTTTTCCATATTTAAGGAGCAAATCGGAGAAAAATGAAATTTCTTTAGGCCTCAAAAAACTCTAATGTGGCAGAAGTATGCGCACTTGCTTAGTTTTTTGAAAAAAGGGGGTTTTTACTTGTCACTTTATATCTAAATATTCTTTATATCTCAACAACGCGAAAAAAGAGAATTTTCTAAAACAGGTAAGTTTTCTGTCTCTCTTTCACACCCCAATTTTAGTTTCTGTCACTTTTTTCAATATTTGAATTATTAAAAATGTTTTCCCCCTTTTGTTTTCAAAAAACTAAACAAATACGCATACTCCTGCCAAATTAGAGTTTTTTGAAACCCAAAGAAATTTCACTTTTCTCCGATTTGCTCCTCAAATACGGTCGAATGAAATTGATGTGCAAATGTACGGCAAACTTGCGACGTTGCAAAAAAAAATGTCAATTCTTCCTCCTAAGTTCATCGTCCTTAAATCAGAAAATTTCCAAAGATTAGTAATTATATGAGGCGTTGGGGGCAAAAATAACTTAACTTGAGTTAAGGGGTTTTTGCATGGAGAAGAATGGAAGTCTGCGATTTTATAATATTTACACAAATTCTTTAAACAAAACTTTTATTTTAAAACAGAGCTCAAAAATACGGTAATCATTCCTAAACAAATCAGATTACCGTATTTTTTGACTCTGTCTTATAATAAAAGTTTTGTTTAAACAATTTGTATAAATGTTACAAAACCGCTGACTTCCATTCTTCTCCGTGTACTAAAATCTATATATTTAAAATCCTTAACCTTTAGTTATTGTATGTATAAAACTTCTGGATAATAGGTCAATATTAACCTCCGTGATTTAAACTCAGCTACGTTCGCGCGGGACTCGTGGAAGAGATTCGCGTGACCGGCACTACTATATTCGTAAGCAGCGTATTCGTAAGAAATAACGCATCCAAATACATATGTATAAAGATTTTGAAGGAAATTGGAGCTGTTCACCAGCTCCCCGGCATTCTGCCGAAAATATATGGAAAAATCTCATGAAAGGTGACCAGCGGGACCACCAGGGTCGCTGACTGTTGATGACAGATGAGATCTAAATACATTAAAATGTATCGGGAATAAATTTGGATAGTTTATAATATTATTTAAAGCAAATTAAAGTGCTAAAAAAGGGAAAATGTTTGATATTGAGAGGAAATTCGTGAAAGAAAACTCAAAGCAGAAAGCAGAAAATCGTTAGAGTGAAAGAAAGAGAAAATCTGCCAGTCTTTTTCACTTATGATATACTGTTTTCTACTTTTCGTTTTCTGCTACCATAGGACGGCACCCTGATAGTGCGAATAGACAAAATTATGTATAAATAGTTGAATAAAAAATGGTCCAATTGCGAGAACTTCTCTAACTTACTTGGAACTTCAAAAGCTTACATTACCCAGATAACAAATTTTGATTTTATATAATTACTTTTTCAGTTCAGGAAGATTTTCATACAAAGTGCATGGTTCTTTTGGATGAATTTTGTAATCTATCCCCAAATCACCACTTTTTTCTGGTAAAATGCAAGATATTTTCTCTGGCCGGATCCACTCAATTGAGAACTTTTCTTTTGAATAACTTCTTCGGAAACCATTCAAGATTTTGGGAATATGCTTTAGCTGTTCTGTTATCAGATTCATTTTTGAATAAATCCTCCTTTCTTTTTTCACAAAAACGTATAGCTCTACCCTTCGTTTAACCTATAATATACTTAACTTTAAATCCATGGATGTAAGAATCGTAAGAATTAAACGGGATGGAGCCATAGTGATATAAGAATAAAGGTGTTTTCACCTCTGTGCACTTATTGCGTCTTCCTGCAGGGGCAAGGAAGAAAGGAGATGAAACGAACCCCTCCCGTCTCTCTCTAGTGACGCATGACATGCGCGATTAGGGACAGACAGGAAGGGTTCCTTCCGTCTCATTTCTCTCTCTATTAGGCAGATGTTTCCACTCATAAAGGTGCAGTCCCATGTCGGCAGACAACGTCGGCGTAAAGTAGAAAATTATGAGAGTGAAAAAGACGAACATATATGGCTATCTCTGTCACTCTCATGAGTTTCTGCTCCCGTCTCTCTCTAGTGACGCATGACATGCGCGATTAGGGGCAGACAGGAAGGGTTCCTTCCGTCTCATTTCTCTCTCTATTAGGCAGATGTTTCCACTCATAAAGGTGCAGTCCCATGTCGGCAGACAACGTCGGCGTAAAGTAGAAAATCATGAGAGTGAAAAAGACGAACATATATGGCTATCTCTGTCACTCTCATGAGTTTCTGCTTTACGCCGACGTTTTCTGCCGACATGGAATTGCACCTTAAAGCAGAAACTCATGAGAGTGACAGAGATAGACAGATATGTTTGTTTTTTTCACTCTCATGAGTTCCCACCCGGGTGCACCTCGGGTACAGCGTCCTTTTCTAACATATTGAAATTTCGACTTGTAAGAAAAGGACGCAGTACCCGAGGTGCACCCGGGTGGGAAGTCCGAACGCGCCATAGGAGAGCCTATCCTTTTCACCTCTATTCTTATATATCTATGGATAAAACGGGACGCTCCAGGAAAGCCTGTACGAGCAAAACTTTGCGCCATGCTTTGTCCACAGCTTCCCAGGGTTGCACACGTAATATACCTTAGGTAAATTACATGAGGTTTTTGACGTAATTTACGTACGTATAGTACGTTAAAAACACCATATTCATATGGGGTGGTGGTTTTTCTACGTATAATACGTAATTTACAAATGTAAACGTTGCAGGGTTACGCGAAACCGTGCAACCCAGCAGCTTCCATAGCGATAGAGTGACGATTACCGCGCCTCTACCGGTCTGGCTTGCCTAAACACGTCTGACTTTTGAAATAGTAAGAGGAATTTTCATATTATTTATTTATTTAAGTTTTTTTAACTCTAGTGTGAATAAAAATGGGCGGAAGCTATTGTATAATACCGAATTATAACCAATTTGTGTGTTTTGCAATGATTGTTATTCATATTTATTGAGTGACGATCACAGCGCCACTGTTTTGGCCTTACCACCACAGCACAGTGGGTCAGGAGCAGGGTTGCACTGTTACGCGTACCTTGAGGATTTTTACGTATATTACTATAGTTTTTTTACATTTGTAAATTACGTATTATATGTAGAAAATCCCCCACTCCGTATAAATTTAATGTTTTCGACGTAATATACGTACTTAAATTACGTAAAATACTCATGTAATTTACCTAAGGTATATTACGTGTGCAACCCTGGCCAGGAGTAGAGTTTTGAGTCGAGTAAGTTACTCTAGTAACTTACTCGACTTTTTTTCTTTTATAAACATTATTACAATAATACCAGTAGCCTTTTGCAACTATTTCTGTTTCGGTTTTATCGTACAAAATTCATTTTGTCATTAAATTACATTTATCTTTAAAATACAACAAATAGTAACTTTATTACTGCATTCAGCCATTTCCATTTAGAGAAACTGTGATTTAATACGAATAATAAATATATGTATAATTTTCAATCTTTATCTTTAAGGTCGTTGGATAATCGGTACTTGTAACTTTTTTCGGGTGCCCCCCATTTTCATCACGGCCCTGTCCTCTCAAACACATGGGAAAAGATATGGCGAGTGTGAAACACACAACTTGAATGCTTTTTTATGGACACAACACAGACTGTATATCAAAAAAACGCAATGTACAAAATTTTTAACGGAAATAAACTTTATTATTACGACGCGAATTTCACGAGCCGATGCGAAAGAAGAAAGGAATATACTTATAAAATTTTCGTCAACTAGACGATGAAAGGCGACGCAGGGTTGGATAAGTAAAATACCCTAGGTAAATTACATGGTTTTTTACAGTAATTTACTGGGTATTTTACATCGAAAACGACAAATTCATATCCCTACCTTACCGACATTTTTTTCTCTGTACGACAGGGGCTATCTGCTTATTTTCTGCAAAAACAAATTTGTTTGGCTAAAACGGGAAATTTTACAAGTTTGTGAGACGCGGGTTAGAGGGGTGCAGGTGAGCAGTATTTACATTTTACCAAGTCCCTGTCCAAGCAAAAAAGGCACAAAACTTCACTTCAAGGGTGCTTCACTCACTCAGAAAAATTTTGCGAATTTCGCTATGCACTGCAAAACCCGAGCACTTACGAAAATCGTCTAGAAAAATAAGTTTGATAAATCGTGACTTGTACTAGTTACTTGACTAGATATTAGACCTGTCAGCTGTTTCGCAGGGTCGCCAATTGACCATTGTTACTAGCACATGTGTAGTACGCGATTTCTCAAACTTCTTTTTTTACACGATTTTCATAAGTGCTCGGGTTTTGAAGTGCATACCGAGATTCGGAAAATTTTTCTGAGTGAGTGAAGCACCCTTGGAGTGAAGTTTTGTGTCTTTTTTGCTCGGACAGGGACTTGGCAAAATGTAAGTACTGTTTACCCGCACCCCTCAACCCGCGTCTCATCACTTATAAAAATTCACTTTTTAGCCAAACAAATTTCTTTTTGCAGAAAATAAGCAGATAGCCCCTGTCGTACAACCAAAAGATTGTCGATAAAAAAAACGACACTTTAAACACATAATTTTTGCAACCTCAAACACCGCGTATTGGTAAGATGTGGACACAATGTCGGATTTGAGTAAAGTCTACATTAATTTTTAGTGGTTTGAAAATGCTCCAACACCGTTAAGGCTGATGGAATTTGAAAACTTTAATGTAGAGAAACTCGGATTCCAGGGGCGTGACACTCAGAGAGTAATTCGAGTATACCTACTTGCAATATGCGTGAGTGTACAAATTATTAGACGGATAATACAATTCCACATTAAAAGCATTTTTTGAGGGCTTGAAATCCGGGCCTATCTTTCGTGATACTTTACTGGGATTTTTGTAAAATATACCATCTGCAAAGTTAGCCGCGGGGATTAGTTATTAGGGTCAAGGCATAGAGATAGGTATTCGGGTGTTCGAATACCGGACCAACAGCCGCAGATTTTTCTGATTTTTCATAGCAAGAAAAGCTGTGCACGGTCCAATACTGGTTCTTCTGAAGGTTCCCGCAAATTATTAATTTTTAAACATATATTTTTTAAACTATCTAGGAACCTGTGAAGATTCCTACATAGGAAACTATGTAGGAATAACTACCTGAAAGAAACTGCACAGGAACCTTTAGAGATACCTATACAATAAATTACATATGAATAATTTCCAGTTATTAAACTTCGCAGGATCCTGCATAGGATCCTTGTCTCATTCCTTGAAGGAGGCACATGTCAGAAACTATATGGACCCTGCAAAGGTTCCTACACAGAAAACTATAAATTTAATTGGGATACATGCAGAGGATCTTGTACAGTTTCCCATAATGAGTAATTTAGTCTGGAGCATAGGAACCTTTATAGGAAATAAAAGGTAAAGGATCCTACATGGGAACCTCTTTCAATATGTATACGTACCAATTTTCTGTATGACCAGGAAACTACATAGGAACCTACATAGGATCCCTGTCACCTTTCCTTTAATGACACACACGTGAGAAACTATATTGGAAACTTAATAGGAACATGTAGTAGTTTCCTTTAAAGATTCATATAATAGGATCCTATAAAGGAACCCATAACACGTTAACATGATAAGCGGAGTGGAGCCCACGCACCAGCGAAAGGTGCCTTTCACGACCGTTAAGCCAAAATTCAACGACATCGTACATTTATAAATATTGAATTATAATTATGTAGATCAAAAGTTTTTTCTCATATGTAAAAACCTTTTGAATAAGGGGAAAGGTGTTACGAGTGACTACACTTCACTCTTTCTACCTTATCGACTGGCGCGTAAATTAAAATTTATTTACTTAATTTTAAGATTTTAGATTTTATTTTAAGAAATGGCCCAAGAAACTTTCCCACAATTAATGTTCCTCAAAATTCCCAAGGAATTTCCTACTTACTTTTACTCATAAAAATACTAATAAAAATAGTCATATAAATTTTAGAAGCACGTGCGAACCACGTTTAGAAAGTAAGAAAAATACGTTAGTTGTAAACTCGAGAGGTTTAAAACGAAAGACTCTTACTTCGTTTTTTTTTTGTATAAAAATCCTTATTAAATTTTATGGAAATCGATTGAGGATTCTATAGAACATAACGGCTTATAGGTTTTTCCAGACGGATCCTGAAGGACAGGACAATAAACACCTAATAAAAAAAGGGTCTCTTGTTTCCAGCCGCTCTAGTACCGGTAGATGCTTCATCCAAGTGAAAATATAAAATGAAGCGGGGGTGATCCCCACCATTTCTTCTACCCAAAAAAGGGCCAATAATTTAAATTACAGCACGAACCACCAATAAGGGCGTTCGGCAGCAGAGAGCCTGCGCAAAACGTCACATGGTGACAGCGGTGAGATAAGCTGTTAAAACAGGGAAAATTTAAACAAATTTTTCTAAACATTTAAAAATTAAAATCGCGAGTGAAAAGTAAATTGAAAAAATTTAGAGACCGCGAGACGCGCCAGGAATGATAAAAATGATACTCCAGTGCGTGAGAAAAGTTCTATTCGGGGTGTTACGCGATTCGTGGCGCCCCTCTGGTGGATAGAGCTGAAACCATTTACAGTATTCACAAACAATGGTTTGAATTTGAACTGTTTGAAGTATAAACGGAGCAGTCAAGTGTTAAATCATTTCTAAAAAATGAAGGAAACAATAAAAGTGTATAACTGTAGTGTGCCTAATTGCCAAAGCTTGAACATAACCGTCAACGCTGGATTCAAGCTTTAAACCTAACCACTAAAATTGGAAAAAATATGTTTATATGGAGCTTGCATATTAGAAAAGAAGACTATTGTACAAGAAAGTAAAACACCTATTTCGCTCTGTAGAGCTAATCTTTTGTCAAATATAAGACTGCGTACAGAGCGAAAAAATATTTAGTTTCGATACTTTTTGCAAAAAACGAAGAATTAAAAATCTAACTTCAGAATTCAATATTTTCATTGTACTTAAAAAATATTAGAATTCAATATTTTCTCGCTCTGTACGCATAATTCTAGTTAAAAATTGATTCATTCTACAGAAGAAAAAAATTCCAAATTTAATATTTGGTGAGTAAAATGAGGAAATCGAATTTTTAGATTAAAACTTTGCTCCAACACCCTTTTTTCTATTTGTTCGGTTCTGAAGTTTTGGAGTACTTGTCCAATTTGTGAATTTATTTTATTTGCAGCTCGAAATTCGATATCAAAAAAATTGAAATTTATTTCGAGTATACAGCAAAGAAATAACTCAAAAAGTTAAGTGACACTTTATAATGCTGTCTGAAAGTGTAATTTATTTTATATGAAATGAAAAGTATTTGATACTAATATTTTTTCAGCTTGATAATGACTTCTATAGTGGACAATGCTTGCAACGACAAAAACGATATTCAGGTGGCAGAAAGCTCTAGTGTAACTGCAAAACAAGTTTTGGAGGATAGTGAAGAAAATTCTGACGAACAAGATTAAAACAAGCATCTTCTTACAAAAGAAATTCATGGGAAAATTTCATATGAAAAGTGTAGTGAACATGCTGATGTTGATTTAATTGATGATGGCAGTGCCGGGGATGCATGCCCTGCTGTCGAAAGTGCTGAAGCATTAATAGAGTTACAAAATCTGACTGTTACGACTGATAATGAGAAAGAAAAGGAGGAATTGCAAATAATACAGGAGAGAGGAAACGAAGCATATAAAAAAATTAAAAATAACGGAAAAGTGACTGTTATGAGTTTAATAAGGAATGATGAAGATCTGATTGCTTTTTCTGGGGTAAACTTTCAATTCCCCAATAGTCTAGTCGAAGATGTTAGCATTTGTGAAAAAAATGAAAAAAGTTACAAATTTTCATTTTGAAACTTTATGTCTCTGCAAGCTTCGTTTGAATTTTTTCCTTTCGGTGTCTAGCTGTATTTTTTGGACTAAGAAGACAAAGTTGTTCTAATAATTTCAAATATATGATTAAATTATTATCGCAAATTTTAAAAAGGTTTGTATTTTGGCCAACTTACGAGCAAATTTTAAATAGTATGCCAGCATGTTTTGAAAATTATAAAAATACTTATATTGTTCTTGATTGCACTGAAATACCAGTGGACAAGCCTCACTGTTTAAGCAGTCGACTTAAGTTATACTCACATTACAAAGGACGTGAAACAATCAAATTATTAATAGGTATAGCACCTTGTGGAATGCTGATATATGTAAGTGAAGCGTATGGAGGTCGAGTATCTGACAAAGCTATCTTTAATAAGTCAGGTATTATTGATAAACTCCTACCTACAAGAGATGCCATTATGGTCGACAAAGGCTTCGACATTGAGGTGGAGTGTAACAACAATTTTATTAAATTAATAATACCTCCAAAACTTGGAAAAAATATTCAGCTAAATCTGGAAGATACCAAAATAACAAATGATATTACAGCGGCTAGGGTACATGTTGAGCGGGCTATACAAAGTTTACATTAATTACATTAATAATATTTGTACCTTAGTAGCTGGAATTGTTAATCTAGAAGTCCAATACTTTCCGATAATAAATTTTGATACTTATTTTAAAAAATAATTTTTGACAAATAATATTACATAATAATATGTATTTATTGATCAATTTTGTACAATGATTTTTTTATGTTTCTTTTTTTATTTTGAAAAGAGATGGTTAATGGTTACATATAACGGATATATTATTTATGAAAGCAATGGTGTATATGCGTAACATAACGAACAAAAATAAAATATTTATTTAGAACATATACATACATTACTTCTTTTTGCTTCCTCATAGAGGAAGCTTTGTAGTGGTGTCAAAATCCAGTTTCCTAAAAAAGGTTTTTTTTAGTTCGGATGTATGTATGTATGTGTGTGTGTATGTGTGGGTGTGTCACGATCCAGAAATTTCTTAAAAACGCGTGGAGATAAATTAATGAAATTTTGCATAGTTATTCCACTATATGCCTAGTTGAATTTCTTACAATGGTTTAACAAAATATTTAATTTCAAAAGTTTTATGTACTTTTATAATTTTCGTAAAATTAATTTTTCCACTACAACTTCTCAAATATTGAAAATTCATGCTGGTGTAAGGGAAATTAAGATTCCTTTCATCGAGACGAATCGATTGATCTATATGATTAATGCATTTCATTAAAAAATAAGGAAGTTATGTTTATTTATAATTTTGAAAGTTCATTTTTCGCTCTATGTTTTCAAATAATCAAAATCTTGAGTTGACGTAAGGAAGATGACCATTCTTTATGTCGAGACGAATCAATTGACCTGTATGATGAATGCATTTAATTGTGAAATAAGAAAGTTATGGTTAATTGTATTTTTGAAAAACTAATTTTTCGACTATAATTTCTGAAATAATTAAAATTTAAAGCTGATGT
Source organism: Synergus japonicus (assembly GCA_900474275.1). Lineage (NCBI taxonomy): Eukaryota > Metazoa > Arthropoda > Insecta > Hymenoptera > Cynipidae > Synergus > Synergus japonicus. The sequence goes on from UCOH01005849.1 coordinate 37,095, forward strand.
AGAGAAAATGAAGATTCTTTGTGTCTAAACAATGTATGTCAATATTAAAAATTATTATTTAAAATAAAAAAAAAAATGTTCAAAAAATATATAAACTTCTTATTGCTTCCTCTATGAGGAAGCAAATTATATTTGCTTACAGGAAGCAAAGTGCTCATTGAATGAGTACAAAATTTGGTACAACTTCACAGCTAGTTTAAAGTATCCTTTAACTACTTATTTGAAATATCTTGCAGGACCTTTCCCTCTTTGGCTTCCTTTGCCTTCATCACATTTACGACTTGATTTAACATAGTTTTAAAGTATATCAACTTTAATGTAGGTATGTAGTCGATAATTAAATTTGTATTATATAAAACATCAAATACTACCCAACTATGATCGAAGGTAGAATAAATAATAAAATGGCATTTTTTTTGTATTTGATACAAGCGTAAAAATCGCGTAACACCCTTTAACTACTTATTTGAAATATCTTGCAGGGCTTTTCGATCTAATGCTTTGTTTTCAGGTCCCTCTTCGGCTTCCTTTGCCTTCATCACATTTACGATTTCATTCCACATATACCTAAAGTACAATAACTTTAATTTAGGTATGTAGTCAGTAATTAAATTCGTATTATATAAAACATGAAATACTACACAACTATCATCCAAGGTGGAATAAATAATAAAATGGCATTTTTTTTTTGTATTTGATACAAGCATGCCCAGTTCAACCTGGCAGTAATATTTATGATTTTGCTTCAACGAAAGAGCTCCATTAGTCTTCACAACCCAATTGAGCGAAGCAACCACATCTGCAGCACATTTCTTCTTTCCTTGGACACGACATTTAATTTCAATAATTTTTTCACCCAACACTATTCCATCTGGACTGTAGCCGAGCCATGGGACGAGTGGATTTACTAGTAAACCAGACTGAACAGCAATTTTTTTATTTTTCCTTTCGTAACAGTCCCTTGCCTTCCTTCCCTTCAGCCTTCACACCATGGCTAGTGCTTGCGTTGCCTCCAAATTTATTATTTAAATGTTTATTTATTTTATTTTTCCAATCTGGAGTTTTGTTATTTAAATATGTTAAAAATTGATAGGCACAGTTAGCTGTAATTCTTTTTTCCTCTCGCGAAGCCAAACATTGCACTTTTGTTTTTCAATATTACAGCTTAATGCAACTGCATCATCGAGGGACAAACAAACTTCTTCTTTATAAAATTTTTGCTCTTCTTCACTCAAATTTTTTTTCTATATCTTTATTCTATAATATAAACTGGAATTGTCCTGCATTCCTTCTTCTATTGAAGCACTTAAAATTTGTTTGCAATCTTCTGTCAGTAAAAATAAATTTTTAGCAATTTTTGCATTACTATTCAGCCGTATATTAGCGCATCTGGAAGAGACGGGACCAGCGTTAGTTCCATTGCCACCGACCAGAACCCGGGTAGTAGTATCAGCAGACGTGAAATCGACATCATATCTGCTGATATAATTAGGCGTATAAATAACGTACAAGACGGGAATAGAAAGTTGCGCGGTAAATTAAAAGGTGAAGTTGAGTTATATATAAAAAACAAAGAATACTTGTCCCTTAATGAGCTCCTAGACTTTAAATAAAGCCTTTGGTACGCCAGAATCTCTCTTTCAGATTCAGTCCGAGATCGCGCACATAAGCCAGAATCCGGGAGAAAGCATACTTTCGTATGGCGTAAGAGTAGGTGAACTTTTAAATAAAATGAAAGAGCTGACCGAACAACAATCGTCGGCTGAACTAGCTTCTACTAAGATTAAAGAATATAATATCTAGGTAGCAAACTGCTTTAGATTAGGTTTAGAAGGCGAACTTGAAGCCAGGGTACGACAAGCGGCTCCCACCAACCTTCAAGAAGCCATTAATGCCGCAATTAGGGCCGAGCGAGATCTCGTGCACCATAAAAGATTGCGAGGTGCTTCAACGGGAGTAAGGTTATATTAGAGATTTTCCAAGCAATTCATTAATAAGGTCGATACATCAAATCGACGAAAGAGGTAGAGGTCCACCCACCAAAAAGAAAAACTTCGAATGCTTTAATTGCGGGAAAGAGGGACACATAGCGCGGAAATGTCCTCAGTCTAACACACAATCGCAAAGAGAGAGAGTAAATGAGGAGAAATGTAGTTATTGCGGAGGAAGGAGGCATAAGACTCTTGATTGCTACAAGCGAAGGGACGAAATAGCCGAGGAACAATTAGAGAGGGCCAATAAAAAACTTAAAACTACCCATCGCGATAGGAACACGGAGACTTTAAACTCCAAAGGTGTTCGTTCGCAAGGCGCAGCGGCGAACAACCAGGGTCATTGCATAGTGCGCCAATCAAGCGAGTCGTCCTTACAATCGGGAAAACGGGAACAATAAATTCACCCACTATTAATATATATAACCAATATATTCACGAAAATAAAGCTTCACTCTTAATAGATACAGGTAGCGAGTTAAATTTATTAAAAGAAACATGCTTAACTAATACCCTATATCGAAATAAAAGGAAAATATATTTTTTGACAGGGATAGGAAAAGGTATGACGAGAACACGCGGCAGTGTAAAATTGCAAATAGAAAAAGAGAAACACGTAGAATTTCAATTAGTGCCAGGAAATTTTCCCATTCCTACTTGTGGAATATTAGGAATGCAATTCTTACGGGAAAATGTTGCAACCATGACCTTTTCCGACCAAGCTGTAACCCTTAAACTAGGTAACCCCCAACGTTCAGAAACTAATAAAATACACCTCCCCGCGAGAACTCGAAAATTGATAACATTACCCGTTAGCACTACCGGTCTGAATGAAGGATATATTAAAAAACTAGAGGCGGGTAAGGGAATAAATATTGGAGAAAATTTAGTGAAGCCTAGAAACGGAATTATAAAAATATACGCGATAAATTCAAATCTTCACGACATAGAGTTGACTATTCCTCCGGTAGAACTAAAGGAATTTGAGATCATGCCCCCTGAAAAGCGTTCACCATCCGGCGAAAATCAAATTGAAAAGGAAAAGGAAACTGGGGAAAAATTTTCGAAATTATTAAAAATATTAGATTTTGACGGGTTAAATGATGAAGAGAAAGCCAGTTTATTAGGACCTCTTTTCCAATATCCGTTTCAATTTAAAACCGAAGAAGGGAATCTAGGGGCTACTAACGTTCTCGAACATGAAATTCATACTACAGACGATGCCTCTACATTCGATAGACAATACCGACCAGCTCAGGCTTTAAACGAAGAAATATTAAAAGAAACAAAGGCATTACTGGATTCTAAATTAATAGAAAACTCGGATTCCCCATGTAATTCATTCGTGTGGATAGTACCGAAAAAAGCCGATTCTCAGGGATTACGCACAATATTATTACGCCCAATATTACGCACATATTGGACCAATTAGGCGGAGCAAAATATTTCTCTGTACTTGACCTCGCCTCTGGATTCCACCAAATAAAAATGCATCCAAATTTCAAGGCCAAAACAGCGTTCTCCACTCCTTACGGCCGTTATCATTTTAATAGAATGCCATTTGGATTAAAGAACGCCCCCGCGACCTTCCAAAGGCTAATGGATAGAGTGCTATCTGGACTACAAGGAGTAGAGCTCTTTGTTTACATGGATGACATTGTCATCTATGCAAGCTCGCTGGAAGAACATGCCCAGAAATTAAGAAACCTACTTGCACGATTAAAAACTGCTGGTCTTACCCTTCAACCCGAGAAATGTAAATTTTTGCAGAAGGAAGTAGGTTATCTCGGACATATTATATTCCAGCAAGGAGTTCGTCCAGACCCTAAAAAGGTGGAAGCCGTACGAAGGTTCCCTAGACCAAAAAACCCAAAAAACCCAAAAAACATCAAACAATTTCTTTGACTCTGCGGCTATTATAGGCGATTTATAGAAAAATTCTCCACAATAGCAAAACCGTTAAGCTACCTACTGAAAAAGGGAGTCCATTTTAACTGGACTGAATCCCAGCAAGAAGCATTGGACAAATTAAAAAATACTTTATGCGAATATCCCCTATTACGTTACTCGGACTTTACATGTCCTTACCTGCCCTTAGGTTTTCGTGGGTTTCCTTCAGGCTCGTACGGCTTAAGCCAGGGTTGTTAAGCGGCGTGGAGCCCACGCACCAGCGAAAGGTGCCTTTCAAGCCAAAATTCAAGGACGCGTAAATTAAAATTTATTTACTTAATTTTAAGATTTTAGATTTTATTTTAAGAAATGGCCCAAGAAACTTTCCCACAATTAATGTTCCTCAGAATTCCTAAGGAATTTCCCACTTACTTTTACTCATAAAAATACTAATAAAAATAGCCATATAAATTTTAGAAGCACGTGCGAACCACGTTTAGAAAGTAAGAAAAATACGTTAGTTGTAAACTCGAGAGGTTTAAAACGAAAGTTTAAAAAGTTTAAAACTTCATATTTTTTTTTGTATAAAAATCCTTATTAAATTTTATGGAAATCGCTTGAGGATTTTATAGACCATGACGGCTTATGGGTTTTTCCAGGCAATTTCCATTCTTTAACTAAAACACGTGTTAAAGCCGGAAGGGTCACTGAATTCCCAGACGGATAAAAAAAGGGTCTCTTGTTTCCAGCCGCTCTAGTACCGGTAGATGCTTCATCCAAGTGAAAATGTAAAATGAAGCGGGGGTGATCCCCACCATTTCTACTACCCAAAAAAGGGCCCAATGTCGCCCAGAGCAAACGAAGAACTCAGATATATTCCGATCCTTGAACAGGAAACTCGTTCGCTCCTGTTCGTTGGATACTGATATTTAAACTTATTTGTGTTCGCAATTAGTTGTTATATAATCATATATATCATATATATAACTGAGAGTAAACATGCCCAGAGGAGGCCCAACTATTAGTATAGTGGCGCTTGTGTGGCCAAATTGTGTATCAAGGTCCGAAAGTAGCATAGAAATGAACCAAAATGTAGCCAGTTTCTGCATTACCTAGCCAGACGTGGCTGAAATCATGGACCTTGCGTACCGAGTCCCTCACGCACACAGACTAACGATTTTTTGCCGTCCTGGTCGTTCAGTCCCACTGATGAAACTATATAAATGCATCTTAGAGTGAACCGAGATATTCAATGAAACGCGTTTATACATTCGGGACTTTGATTTTTCGTCAAAAAAAAAATGTTCAAGAAACGAGATTTTCATGTTTTACAAGTTTTTCGTATTCCTCGATGCTTAAAAATATACTTTTATTTTTATTGGCAGAAAACGTCGGTGTAAAGCAGAAAGTCATGAGAGTGTAAGAGGCAAACAGATCTGTCTATCTCGGTCACTCTTATGAGTTTCAGTTTTACGTCGACGTTTTCTACTGACATGGGACTAGTGATGTGCCGTGACCGTAATTTTCTGGTCACTGGTAATTTCTTACCGTAACTCGGTAATTATTTGGTAAAAGTGGTAATTCGATATTTGCACTATTGTTAACGAACATTTTTTTTAAATAACGTGATGATATACATTTTATAGAAACAAGTTAGCTGTAATAAGCAAAAAATGTTTACAAAATAATTTTTAAATATAAAAGACTAAACTTTATTACTTTTTTCAAAGCAACATAACCTCACATTTTAAAATCGTGGGCAACAAACAAGCATAGACTATGTTGGCAGTATTGGCTGGTGTTGGTATCACTGTTATTGTCGAATATGGTCTGCTTTCTTCCGAATTTATCACATTTTTGAGATATTTATACATAAATTTCAATTTTATGACTGTGGAAAATATGTTATTTGGGTACTTAATATTAATAATTTCTCAAGTTTAATTGTTTGTTTGAAAAAACAATTTATATTTAGAGAATTACCACAATTACCAAAAAATTACCAAGTACGGTAAATTTTTACGTAAAAGAAAAATTTACCGTCACTGACGCGGTAACAACGGTCACGGCACATCAGTACATGGGACTGCATCTTTACTCTTAAAAATATTTTTGCTACCACAAAAACCAAAAACCACCTTTCTGATTTCAGGCCTAATAATTTTTTATACTATATCTGAAATACATGTCACGTTTTGGATTTCTAAACATTGTCTTTTTTTTTTACATAAAATACTTTTATCAATTTCTGATGTAGTTACAAAACTTTGATAAGTATTATTTTTTAAATTTATAACTCAACTTCAGAAGTACCTACTGAATTTGAAAGATTTAATTTAGTTTAACAAAAAATATACTTTCAAACCCAGTAAAGATAATACAATTACAAATTTTAGTTTTATAAAAGGATAAAAGCTGATAAAAGCACCGCAAACTTTAAAATAATTAGTTAAAGCCTATATTAATGAATTCTATTTTAAATTGAAACTAATTTTCAAAGTGTTATCATATTTAATGATACGCATTAATATACTACTGTCAGAAATTGTCAGTATATTTATCCTTTTATAAAACTAAATTAAATCTTTCAAATTCAGTAGGTACTTCTAAAGTTGAGTTATAAATTAAAAAAATAATACTTATCAAAGTTTTGTAACTACATCAGAAATTGATAAAAGTATTTTATACAAAATAATACATTTTCTCTTATGAGAATGTAAGAAAAGAAAAAGCTTAGAAATCCAAAACGTGACATGTATTTCAGATCTAGTATAAAAAATTATTAGACTTGAAATCAGAAAGGTGCACACTAAAAAAAAGTTTTACTATCAGGTTGATCTTGTTTTTATTTCTGCTTTAAATTAAGCTGTTGTTTAAAATGTAACCAGAATTAGTTCTTTAAAAAAGCCATTATGGGTCTTGTGTTTGAAACTACTCTCTGATTTTTTCGTGTAGTCTGCTCACTTTGAAGGTGAATATCTCTGAGAAAAAAATTTGTACAAAAGTGAAGTAAACTGCATGAAAAGTGAATTTATTTCTACGTTGATTACATTTTAAATGGTTGTTTTACATAACTATGGTGAGGAGCAGCAAACGTTTATTTGCTAAAAAACACCGAAATGATGACCTTCGAAAACATAGGTCAACTTTGAGAAGCTCCTGTGTTGTCAAATTCACCTTAAAAAATTTCGAATAAATCTTCATTTATTATTCAAATCGCGCGGTTTGATGTTCTAGTCCTTAAGAAGGTATATGTTTAAAAAAATCAAATATGTTCATAAACATGATCGTAAAACAGTTTGCAAAAAAAAACTACTGCACCTACAAAGACGAATGAAATTTGTAAAAATATGGTAATTTTCTAATAATTCAGTCATATAAAAATATTAAATTAAAAATTGCACAGTAAATAATACTGTTCAATTGAAGCTTAACGGAATCTTCAAAGAGTCGCCTAGGCTCTCAAGTACAATAGTAGATAGCTTGTGTGTCCTTAGTTCAGGGCTGTATAGCGCCGAGATAATACGTCAGCACGTAGAAATAGTGGAATAGTGACGTTTAAGTCTGTCTTTATTAGTTAAAAAAATTTAAGTGATTATAATTTAGAAAATTGTCATGATATTAAATAACCTTTGAAATTTATTTCATAAAATACGTAAAACCAGCATCCCAGGAAAAAGGAGTTTTTCGGGAAAAACTAGCGACGACCCTGGTTTTGGAACCCCGCTGAATGCCAAAGAAAAGAGGCGGCTGCCTCGATTACACAAAGGAGCCTTTATATTTTCCCTTACCTGATCTGCTCTTTAAAATATTAGTTATTTATTGTAAACATTTTTTTATATCTACTTATACGATGTTGATACTGTCGCTTTTTTCAACATGCACAACTTTGTCTCGCCTTTGTATGTGCAGTAGTATTCAAGATAATTTTTTTTGTTTGCAAACTGTTTTACACTCATGTTTATGAACATATTTATTTTTTTTAAAACATATACCTTCTTAAGGATTTGAATAATACATGAAAATTTATTCGAAATTTTTTAAGGTGAATTTGACAATACAGAAGCTTCTCAAAGTTGAACTGTTTTCGAAGGTCATTATTTCGGTGTTTTTTGGCAAATAAACGTTTACTGCTCCTCACTATATTTATGTAAAACAACCATTCAAAATGTAACAACGCAGAAATAAATACACTTTTACAAGCAGTTTACTTCACTTTTGTACAAATTTTGTTCTCAGAGATATTCACCTTCAAAGTGAGAGGACTATATGAAAAAATCAGAGAGTGGACACAAGCATGACTAACTCTTAGCCTTTCGTATTAAAAACAACGCTCACTTGGTCTTCGACCTGAGGAAGCAAGATTTGGGTTGTAAATACGAAGCTAATAAAGCTTGCTTTAGCCCACTTGGTCTAACATTTATATTTCTGAAGTTTAGACCTCAAAGAATTGTGGTGACACCAGAACAGGATAAAGTCTAGTCGAACATTCATATAGTTTCTTCAGTGGGACCAAACGACCAAGCGGTAAAAAATCGATCGTCTGTGTGCGTGAGGGACTCTGTACGCAAGGTTCACGATTTCAGTCAGGTCTGGACAGGTAATGCAAAAACTGACCACATTTTGGTTCATTTCTATGCTACTTTCGGACCTTGATACACAATTTGTCCACCCAAGCGCCACTATACTAATAGTTGGGCCTCCTCTGGGCATGTTTACTCTCAGTTATATATATATATATATATAAAATCATTTAATTTACCTGAATAAAAGTTTTCTTATTAAAACTTTCCCGGATTTATTCCAATGACTTAAATTACAGCACGAACCACCAATAAGGGCGTTTCGGCAGCAGAGAGCCTGCGCAAAACGTCACATGTAGACTATAAGCGGTCATATTGTCAAAATCTGTTTCCACTATTTAACATGGAGCTTCACCACGGAGGAATAGTAAGGAGATCGAACAATGCATTGAGAAGAGTTCAGCTGAGCCGGTTTTAAAAGTGAGGTTATATGTCACAGTGTTCAACTGTCTCTCGCACAATTCCACGAGAGTAAGAAAAACCGATATATTTGTACTGCGCATGTGCGAACGGTCTTCCATTCTTACCTACACTATAGCTGGTACTTAATGGTGCGTTTATACCTCTGTCCGACTGACCGGTGCAGGCAAAAAGTACATGAGAGTAAAGAAGAAAGGAAGTTCTTTTTGTCCAAATTTTCATTCTCCATCTCTTTTACTCTCATGTACCTTCTGCCTGCACCGGTCGGGCAGGCCGAGGTGTGAACGCTCCATAAGGTGCAGTTTTCATTGACATTTTGGAACAGCGAAATTCGATCTCCTTACTATTCCTCCGTGAGGTTCACCACCGTCAGAGGTGGCAGGCGCAGAATGCAAAGCGCAAAACGAACAGCCAATGATAGAGAATCTTTGAGAAGACAGAAATCGGCACTCTTAGGCTGGCGTCCCATGATTGCGTTTTGCGTTGCGTCGTAATGAGAGAGAAAAAGATAAAAGTATACTTCTTTCTCTTTTACTCTCATTATGACGCAACGCATAACTCAATCCCATGAGAGAGATAGTAGGGATGATGCGTCTCTCTCACTCCCATGGTTTTCCGCCAAAACGCAACGCATTCCGGATCCATGGGATACCAACCTGATCGTAAAAATATCGAAATTTTGTTGAGATCCCAACTGATAGAGGTTAGAAAGAGGATAGAAAGATAAACGATTTCTGGATACGTGCCTGGCTGAATGTATTAATACAGTCGCTTTGTATGTGTATTTTGAAGATAAAAATAATTTAGTCTTATCCATTGTGGTAGAAATTGCCAGAAATACGCTTTACGTGACTTTACGGAAGTTTGAAAAGAGAGAAACATAAGAAAAAAATAAATTCTCGCCGATAACAAACGTCGGGTATGTTACCTAGTAACTTACCAATATTACAGTTCGTTAGGGTACAGTCCCATGTCGGCAGAAAGCGCAAAGCAGAAAGCAGAAAATCAGTGGAGTGAAAGAGAGAGAAAATCTGCCTGTCTCTTTCACTCTTATGCTTTTCTGTTTTCTGCTACCATATAGGACGGCACCCTTACCCGACTCAAAACTCTAATGGTGCGTTTATACCTCTGTCCGACTGACCGGAGCAGGCAAAAAGTACATGAGAGTAAAGAAGAAAGGAAGTTCTTTTTGTCCAAATTTTCATTCTCCATCTCTTTTACTCTCATGTACCTTCTGCCTGCACCGGTCGGGCAGGCCGAGGTGTGAACGCTCCATAAGTACAAATCCATCCGTCTTTCTTTCTTTCATGGAATTGTGTGAGGGAGATATTTGAACATTGTGACACATAACCTCTCTTTTAAAAGCGGCTCTGAGCTCGGACCCTTCACTCTCATACTCTCACAATAAAAATGAAGCCGGATAGATTTATACCGCGTATGTGCAAACAGTCTTCCATTCATTCCTTCACTGTAGCTGGCATTTAAGTGCGATGGAATCTGAAAGTATAAACTGTCAACAAACTGTCAAAAATTGTCAAAATCTGTTGAAAGAAACAAATCTATCATGTGGACTTGAAATTTTCGACCCAAAGGCAAAAGAGGGAAATTTTAGAGGTTTTTGATATAAAAAAATAGAGAGAAGAAATGAATAAGGGGCGCTTGATGATCAGTTTTTCGAAAACTCACTTTCATAGTCCCAAAATAGCGTGTAATTATTTCTTGTCAGAAACGGCAGACATTTTAACTTCCATGATGGAATAAACTAAATATTGACAGCTGCGACAGTGGCACCTGCGCGCGCAGCACGTGTTGGCATCCTGCTAGAGAAATTCTCATATTGGTCAATTTAATTCGATTTTGAATAGCGCGCCAGATTACAGTCAATTGTAGAATATCTCTAGCAGGAATAAATATTTAGTTTCTTCCATGATGGAAGTCAAAATTTTCGCCGTTTCTGACAGGAAATAATTACACGCTAATTTGGGTCTATAAAAGTGAAATTTCGAAAAACTGATCATCAAGCGCCCCTTATTCATTTCTTCTGTCTATTTTTTTATATCAAAAACCTCTAATTTTTCCCTCTTTTGCCTTTGGCTCGAAAATTTTAAGTCCACCTGAAAAGTTGACAGAATTAGACAGACGCGCAACAAGCGTCTCAAAACAGTGGGTGTCGGAAGCCACCCTACACATTAAAAATCAATTAAAAAAAGAAAAGGAGCAGATTCAAACCCCTCAAAAAGTGCGTTTATTGTGGAATTGTATTTCTACATGAGAAATTTTCAAATTCCAGCAGCCTTAAGGTGCAGTTTCTACTGACATTTCTGAATACTACCTAATGCATTGTTCGATCTCCTTACTATTCCTCCGTGACGCCCACGTTTTCTGCCGACATGGAACTGCACTACGGAGGAATAGTAAGCGCTGCTCAAAATTTCGGATCAGTTTCGGAAAAATTAATCGGAAGAGATCCGGAATTTAGACGGAATCTTTCCGAAGTTTGTCTGATTTCTGTCCGGAAATAAAATTTGACCTGTAATAAATCCGGATTTTGTCTGAGAATTATCTTGAACCCGGAATTAGTACGATTCCGTCCGGAACTTATGCGAATATAAAAATCAGTTGAATTTATTTGTCAAGTAGAATCTGGAATTTATCTGTTTTTGTCCGGATCTTGTCTGAGAATTATCTCGAATCCGGAATTAGTCCGATTCCGTCCCGAACTTATACGAATTAAAAAATTAGTTGAATTTATTTGTAAAGTGGAATCTGTAATTTATTCGTTTTTGTCTGAGACTTATCTTGAATCCGGAATTAGTCCGATTCCGCCCGGAACTTATACGAATATAAAAATCAGTTGAATTTATTAGTAAAGTAGAATCTGGAATTTATCCGTTTTTGTCCGGATCTTATCTGAGAATTATCTCGAATTCGGAATTAGTCCGATTCCGTCCGGAACGTACACGAATTAAAAAATCAATTGAGTTAATTGTAAAGTGGAATCTGGAATTTATCCGTTTTTGTCCGGATCTTGTCTGAGAATGGTCTCGAATCCGAAATTAGTTCGATTCCATCCGGAACGTACACGAATTAAAAAATTAGTTGAATTTATTTGTAAAGTAGAATCTGGAATTTATCCATTTTTGTTCGTGTTATAAAATCCTTTAGAAGATATTTATAGTCAGAATTATAGTTCTCAACCCAACACTTTCTTCTCTAAAGATTAAGATATTTAATATAAAAGAAACATAAACTTTGTTTTACAAATTCAATCTTTACACGTCCGTATAACTCGTCTTAATCTGCAAATCGACTGCTCGACAACGTTTCGCATAGCTACTCGTCCAATTTGATTCTCTCTCTACGTACAATACACGATTTTGACTTCTCTAGTCTACGCTTCAATCATATCTCTCTACTCGACCGTGATCTCTCTCGGCCAACCTCGAAACTCTAAGAACCCTGCATAAACATTGCCAACCTAAACCTAGATGCAACTAAAAGTCTCTAACATTCGAATCTTGTCTGAGAATTATCTCGAATCCGGAATTAGTCCGATTCCGTCCGGAACATATACGAGTTAAATAATTAGTTGAATCAAAGATATTATTACAGTAACTGCAGCGTTGAGCCAAAATTGCGTCCTGAATATATATAGGTAATCACTTTTTCTGTCCTCACCGAACTACGAATTTTGTTTTCTAAAATTCATTTTTTTAAACAAAAATTATCATAATTGGTCTAGTACAATATTTATTAACATTATGGTTAATTTATTTTCGATTATTTAAACAAACTGAATTTGATTAAATAATTTTTTTTCGAATATTCTTTTTTATATATAAAAAAGGATTACTATTTATTTGTTTAGCCAATTTTTGCTTGCGAAATTTTTTTTTTAATAAAATAATTACTGCTGATCTATTGGAATGTTTATAAATATTTATTTATTAATTTTTAATTATTTAAACAAATTCCATTTGTTTAAAAAATTTTTCTTTCAATATTATAAAAATTAAACAATTACTGCTGGTATATCCTAATATAATAAAAGTTTTGTTCATTTAGAATTTGAGGAGAAAGCCACAAATTTACTGGTAACAAAAGTTCGTATTTCTTATAAATTAATTTAATTATTATTATGTATAAATTAGATATTTATATATCAAAAATATCTTTAAGTATAATAATTATTAAAAGTTATGTTAGTTGAACAAGAAACCACTCACAACTTATTTTAGATTCTTATTAAATATGTGTATTGTTGACTGGTGATTACTGACCTTCCTCTTCGAAATGTTTTAAATAAATATACTTTCGAATCAATCTAAACAAACATTTTTTTCATTTACAAATCTATTAATTATCGTATACGATGTTTGTCTCCAAGTTGTGATTTATTCATTAATAATAAATGAATAGAAAAATTTTGAATTCAATGAAAATTTCGTAATTGATTTTTTAATGAAGTTCTTAGAATGTAATATTTTTTATCATCTGTTAATAATTGTCTCAGTAGAATTGCAACCCAAAAATGTTTTTTGCAAATGTTAATCTGTTTAAAAAATTATGGCTATAACATTCAAAAATGAATAAACTCCTATAAAAATTAATTTTTAAGGTTGATGTTTAAAGGGTTTTCATATTACATGTTTACCAATCTATGGTACCAATTCGGATTTGATAGGCGCAAAAAAAAATGTTTCATAATCGACAATATTTGTAAATCTTCAATTCAAGACGATTAGTTTTTAAATGTTTCAGAGGGGTTCGTGGGGTGCAGCGGGGATTCAACTGGTGCAATCGGCGGGTAAAAGAGTGCGAGGGGTCCTCGCACTAGCACCTCTACATTTGCCACTGGGTAACTAAATCAGGGGGTGAAGAGTGCGGGGTAGCCAACTACTTTTAGACTGTCGCGCCAACTAAATTTGTCACGGGCAACTAGACCAGCACCACATCTACTGTAATAATATCTTTGCTGGAACTTAAGGTTCAATTTCTAGTGACATTTATGAACACTTCCCAATGCATTGTTCGATCTCCTTACCTTTACCTCCGTGGTCGCGTCGAATGTTCACGAGCGTAGTCTCTATTGTGGACTGGCCATAATGAGAGAAAAAAGACAAAAGTATACTTCTGTCACTTTCTCTCTCATTATAACGCAACGCGAAACGCAATCATGGGACGCCAGCCTAAAGGCCTGATTACACGCTTTTAGGAAAATGTCCTTCTTCTCACTCTACCATGTAAATAGCACATAAGTTTGTCTCATTCTCGCACATTTTCCGAGTAAAATATATGGAAAATGTGGAATGAGACAAACTTATGGGATAGTCATACGGTAGAGTGAGAAGAAGGACATTTTCCTAAAAGCGTGTAATCAGACCTTTTTAATGCAATTTCTAATAAATTTATATTTACTACATAATCTAGAAATCTATTTTCAATAACAATTTATTCATATTAACATTATCATTTATTTCAGTTTTTATTCGTAATTTCAAAGTTACTGCCGTTTGAAAAGTTTTTCTTCCAATTTTCCATTTTCCGAGTGGATATCATGCGCCCGTGTGAACAGGGTGTCATGAAACGCCGAAACGTTTCCACACATCGGCAGAGCGTGTATTTTGGCCTTTAGACTGGCGCCGCATCATAATGAGAGAGAAAGGGACAGAAGTATACTTTTTTCTCTTTTACTCTCATTGTGATGCAACGCAAAACGCAAACATGGGACGCCAGCCTGAGTGAGGGTGGCGTCCCATGAATGCGTTTTGCATTGCGTCATAATGAGAGTAAAAAATAAAAAAGCATACTTCTGTCGTTTTCTCTCTCAATCTAACGCAACGTAAAACGCAATCATGGGACGCCACCCTTACTTTCAGCGCATGTGGAACTGTTGTCGGCTGCAAGAATGTAGACTGTAACCTGTACCTCAATGTAAATATTATTACTAGACTATTAAAAGTTAAATAATGTTTTAAAACTCTTAATTTAATATGACAATCTATTGTGTTATGTGCAAAAAAGAACGAAAGAAGTCGCAGCTTTCATAAGTAAGTGTGATATAAAGTAATATAAAAATATATGCTCATGCTGATACTCTCTTTTTCTGTCTAGCAGCAATTCATACTTGCACACGCGCTTATGGCATGCCTATTGTACCTGTAATATCTCTATGTTCTACCTACATGGAATGGCACTTTCAGGGTACACGTACAAACTATATAAGGAAGACAAATATTGTAGGAGCTGGGAGCAATAAACGGCGGACGGACAGATATTCGTGATAGATGATAAATATAAAGAAATACGGGAGGCAATAAGGATGGGTGATATTTATGGGGATAAAAGATAGACGTAAGACTTAAATTTTATTAAAATTTAACTCTGCTATGAGATACTTCAAATATCTCAAGGTTTGAGGGTGGCGTCCCATGAATTCGGAATGCGTTGCGTTTTTGCGTAAAACCATGAGAGTGTGAGAGAGACGCATTAATACTGCTATTCGTCTTACTCTCATGGTTATGCGCAAAAACGCAATGCATTCCGGATTCATGGGACGCCAGCCTGAGCATTCATATATTTGAATATAAAATTAAATACATTTCTTGAACATAAAAGTTTTAGCCCTAGGGAGGTAAACATAGCTGGCTCATCCTCTAAATCTTACTATCCTTTATAGTAAGACTATAAATGGGGTAATGTATTACCCCAATTTCTCTCTCTAGGGCAAGAATTCTTCAATTAACAAATTTCATTTAAATTATTATTTGAATACAACCAACTTACGAAGGTTGTATTTAAAACATGGTAGTCTTCAAAAGTTATCTCCGTGAAAAATTTACTTCGATGGATTCTTAAAAAAGCTTTTAAAAGTTTATAAAGGTTCGCACCAATTGCACTATATTGGAACTATTTTTGAGAAATATAGACGAAGATAACATTTGGGAAGTATGGGTGTAATTTCTAATTTTAGGATATTTTCTTCACTCAACTTTTGAAATCACTCAATTTACATTACATTGCTTTAGGAAAGTGAATGAAAAATAATTACCAAATTTCACGGAATTATAGCTTGAAATCTTTGTTTTAAAATGAGAACAAAAACATTTGAAAACAAATTAATAGTTATCGAAATAACAATAAATGTAACTTTTTTGAAAATCTGTTTCACTTGATTTTTCACGAAAACAACAACCATACTTTTAATCAATCCTCGTAAGTGGACATATAAAAATAGGATACAATAATAAATACATGATTAAAAGACAAGCGTTAAAAAATATTAAAAATACTATTAAATACGTTCGCTTTCGTAGAAGGGAATTTCAAAGTTCGTCTTGAAAACGTTCAATATCCTGCAAATGGTCTCCGTAGTCTGTTGCTTCACTACCGACAAAAACGTCATGGTGTTCTAGGATCTCTTCAAAAGATAAGCGATTATCATGATCGTCATCTGCAGCCGCAAACAGATGATCTACCTCATCTGTTGCAATGTCACTGAAAATTATTTTGTTTAGATTATTTTATAAGATTAAGTGATCAAACGTGATTAAGTGATACATTAAAGTGTCTTTTGTTTATGGGATCAAAATGAGAAAAGCATTAAATAATATCACTTTTTGTTTAGCATTATAGGCTTTCCAGTTGTATAAATGTGTGAAAAAGTTGCGATCAAAATATTTTCATTATTTCTTGGTTTTATATGCATCATTTATATTTTAGATAGAAAGGTAGAATGATTGCATTCGGCGTTGAAGGTGTTCAAGGGGTCGAAAAAGGTACTGTGAGCGCAGAGGAGTTTAAGGTTGCCAGTATTGGCGATTTTATTTTGCAGATGGCAACCAATTTTCAGGTTTGGCGACTAGCGACAAAATTGGCGATTTTCGATTTTTAGTTGGCTACTTAGGGCGACAGTTGAAATCCTGCCTGCAGAAAGTCCATAAGAGTGAAAAAGACGGACCGTTTTGATTGTTCTCTATCTCTTTTGCTCTTGTTGACTTTCTGCAGGAAGGCTGCCTACCTTAATTGGCTTTTTCTTGCAGGTGTTAAAGTCCTAATATGCTAATTTACTTAAACATGAGGTTGAGACAACCAACCAGTTGAAACAGAATAACATAGGTTATCTATTATGCGATTTAAAATTCCCGCTAAGTTGGCGACTTCTGACAGTTCTGACGAGATTTTGGCGACTTTTCTCTCAGCAGATGACTATAATCGTTGATTTTTCCTGGCAACCCTGGAGGATTTGACTGGAAACAGCTAGCCTCAAGTTAAATTTACAGAAATGTGTTTCTTCAAAAAGAGATTCAGTATGTACCCTTATAAAAAAGCAGTATTGAAAATTAGCACATTTCGTTACTAGTGCACGAATGTGATTTTAGTCCTGCGTGATCTATTCACACTCGCTTCACTCGTGCGCAAACATTAAAACTAAACACACTTTTTGAGGATTTCAATTCTTTTTTTTGCTTTTTCATAGAGGAAGCTTTGTAGTGGTGACAAAATCGAGTTTCCTAAAAAAGGTTTTTTTAAACATATTTTGAGGGCAATATGTCTAATATGATGATCTGAAAAATTGTCTGGATGGATGTATGTATGTGTATGTGTGGATGTATGTGTGTCACGATCTGGCAATTTCTTGAAAACACGTAGAGATAAATTGATGAAATTTTGCATATTTATTCCACTATATACCTAGTTGAATTTCTTATAAAGGTTTAACAAAATATTTAAGTTTACAAATTTCGTGTAGATACTATTATAATTTTTGTAAAATTCATTTTTACAATATAACTTCTCAAATATTCAAAATTCAAAGCAGATCTCACCACAAAAAAGATTCCTTATGTCAAGACGAATCGATGCACCTTTCAGATTAATGCATTTCATAAAAAAATAAGAAAGTTATGGGGTTAATTTTAGTTTTCAAAAATTAATTTTTCTAAATTAATTCTATTTCTCAAATAATCTCAATTGAAAGGTAATAGAAAAAAGTAAAAGGTTTCTTTGTTTAAAAAGAATATTTATTTCAAATGGAAATATATTAAAATACATTGATTTATATAAAAAACATATTACAAAATATAAAGGCTCTTTTTGTTATTATAAGAAAGTATTAACTTTTTAATGCTTCCTCTATGAGGAAGCAAAGTGCTCATTGAATGAGCACAAAAGTTGATACAACTTTACTCTGTCAACTTCTCAGATGGATTTGAAAGTGACTTTTTAAAGGCAATAGAGGGAAAATTTAGAGTTTTTGGTAGCAAAAAAAGGAAATAGGCAGTGACTCCAGATCGTGGGATTTTTCAGCCCCCACTCTACGACCCATGAGCTCATGTTTTCTCTCTCTAGCAATAGTCACCAACCTATTGATAGAGAAAGATATCATGAGCTCGTGGGTCGTAGAGTGGGGACCAAAAAATCCCACGATCTGGAGACTCTGGAAATAAGAAATAAGAAAATTGGAATCACTTTTTTAGTCCCAAAAATAATTTTTTTTTACAAAAAAATATTTAAGGGCGATGGAATCTGAAAGTAAAAATTGTCAACAAACTGTCAAAATCTGTGGAAAGACACAAATCTATAAGGTGGATTTGAATTTTCCGTACCAAAGGCAAAAGAGAGAAAGTTTAGAGGTTTTCGATAGAAAAAAATAGAGGGAAGAAATGAATCAGGGGCGCTTGATCACCAGTTTTTCGAAAAATCACTTTTATAGTCCCAAAATAGTATTCAAATAGTCGAACAATTTATCATTATGATTTTTTTTGATAAAACAAAAAATCAGACATTTCGAAAATACAAAAAAAAGAAAATTAAAATTTTAAGCTAAATAACGCACGCTATGAAAAAAAAAGTTAAAGAATGAAAAAATTTTCTTTTTAAACGCCCTACAAGACTTTTTTAATTTGCTTGAAGAATTGAAAATTAAAATTTTGAGCAATATAGCGCGTTGTAACGGGTTCAAAGAAAATAAGAGAAACACAATTGCAAATGTAATTATTTAATACTTAGAACGAGATTTAATTTCGGTGTTTCACTAATCCTTTCTTAAAAAATAGATGACCTGTCGAGTGCTTATAGTTGTAAATGCTGTTACAGCGTAATACAGATAACATTTTAAGAACATAATTTTTTAATAGAATAAGTAGTTTTCGCTTTAATCAGAAAAATATTGTTAAACAGTGCCGAGCGCAAAGCGCGATGTTTTATTATGGTTGACATCAAATATCGAGCGCGAAGCGTTAGTTTCCCGATGAGAATTGTTCCTTAAGATTGATAGAACCTTAAGTAAATTAGTTTTCTTCTTCATTCCAGTATAAAGTAAGTAAACTAAATGTATGCAGCATCGATGAAGGTTGGTAAGTGAGTGCTAATACAAATGCTTGTAAGTTCGCTTCACAACCAACCATACGAACGCATAGTCCCGTTACGGCTTTGGACCCAGTCCTCAAAACCAAAATTTTTTGATAACCAAGCTAACAGCATTTACTAAACAATTTGTGAACATCGCTTCTCAGATGGGTGGGTAACTCTTGATATAAGGGGGAATTTCGTAAATCGCGAATACGGAAAAAGACAAAATCGGAGACCGAACCGGATTCGCGAAATTTAAAAACGGACGCGGACACGAGAAAATAATCGAAGGTCACTGACGAATCAGTACTCTTCGACCTACAGCAATTGTGAGCGGCGGTCACTCCTCTGGGGTTGTATAATCGATCGACAGAATTGTAAAAACGAGGGAAATAAAAATAAAGAACGGAATACTGAACAGTGATAAAAAGGAACGCGTACTTCGAAAACAAAATTCACTGCCGCACGTCGATGATGGGAGCTGGTGAAACCTCTTAAGAAAACTGAAATTCGCTGATTACACGACTTCTGATTACAAGCTTTTAGGAAAATGTCCTTCTTCTCACTCTACCATGTGAATAGCACATAAGTTTGTCTCATTCTCGCCGATTTGTTATTAAAATTTCATGCCCCATTTGGAAAACGATGGGGAGGACTCGTCACTTCTTTCTGGTAGCCCGAATTATTCGGAAAAACCCAGAGAAACATCGAGATGATCGAATATTACTCGGAAATAATATTCTCTCAAATTAAGGCTGATGGAATTTGAAAATTTCTCATGTAAAAAAACTCAGATTCCAGGGGCGCAACAATAACGGGGTTCAGACACCCAGACAGTAATTCGAGTATACCTACTTGCAATATGCATGGATGTCGAAATTATTAGAAGGATAATACAATTCCACAATAAACGCACTTTTTGAGGGGTTTTAATTTGTTCTTTTTCTTTTTTTATTGATTTTTTATGTGTAGGGTGGTTCTCGACATCCACTGTTTCGAGACGCTTATTGCGCGTCTGTCTAATTCTGTCAACTTTTCATGTGGACTTGAATTTTTCCAGCCAAAGGCAAAAGAGGAAAATATAGGTTTCAGATAGAAAAAAATATCGAGAAGAAATGAATGAGGGGCGCTTGATGATAAGTTTGTCGAATACTCACTTTTATAGTCCCAAAATAGCGTGTCATTATTTCTTGTCAGAAACTGCGGACTGTTGGCTTTCTGCTAGAGAAATTCCCTCATTGGTCAATTTAATTCGATTTTGAATCGTGCGCCAGATTAGTCAATTGCAGAATATCTCTAGCAGGAATCAATATTTAGTTTCTTCCATCATGGAAGTCAAAATGTCCGCCGTTTCTAACAGGAAATAATTACTCGCTATTTTGGGACTATAAAAGTGAGTATTCGACAAACTTATCATCAAGCGCCCCTTATTCATTTCTTCTCGCTATTTTTTTCTATCTGAAACCTATATTTTCCTCTTTTGCCTTTGGCTGGAAAAATTCAAGTCCACATGAAAAGTTAACAGAATTAGACACACGCGCAACAAGCGTCTCAAAACAGTGGATGTTGGGAACCACCTTACACATTAAAAATCAATTTAAAAAAAGAAAAGGAACAGATTAAAACCCCTCAAAAAGTGCGTTTATAGTGGAATTGTTTTATCCTTCTAATCATTTCAATATCTATGCATATTGCAAGTAGGTATACTCGAATTACTGTCTGGGTATCCTAACCCTGTTATTGTTGCGCTCCTGGGATCTGAGTTTGTCTACATGAGAAATTTTCAAATTCCATCAGCCTTAAATGATATTACATTTAATTTCTGAGAATATTATATTTCTCTTAAATTAAATTATCCTATATATTTAAATACCAGGAAATATATTTCGATGGCACAAAATTTCTGTATATTAGATACCGAGGACCACCAATTAATATTATTTATTCGGCTGAAAATAAAAATTCCCTAATTCCGAGAATAGGTTAGTGATGGGACTTCGAATGAAAAATATCGATGTTTGAAACATTGATACATCGACAAGATAACATAGATGTTAAAAATCAACATCCATATCGTAAAGAAATATTGATTACACGTTACACACAAAAAAAAGGTCTTGTTACAGAAGGGTGACCCATATACCCTTATGTTTTACGGCACGCTGCGCCCGAATCTGATGTCCGTTTACCCCCACAACGTCATCATTTACGTCAATTGAAGGTCAAATCGCCAAAAAACAATTTTTATTCGAAATTATCACTATTTCTAACGTTTTTTGGGTCTCTAAATCCAAAGGGCTGCCCCCGGCCCAATTTAACCGGGATTTTTACTGCGAGTTTGTACTGATGGACTATTAACTTTCTCAAAAATTTAGATCTGAATAAAATTTTTTGGGGGAGTTATGGGGGTGGAAAGAAAAATATTTTTTTCTCGAGAACGGCTGGAAGAATTTTTATGAAAAAAATATATGTTATGGGTTTCGTTGGGGGATATTTTAGAAAAATCATGGATTTTTTTTTCAAAAAAAAAAAAGGTGTCAAAAAAAATTTTCAAAATATTTTTTGATTTTTTTTAAATAGGAAATTTTTTAAATGCGACACACACACCATTTTGTGCCTAAACATACTTCAAAATGTTCTGAAAAATGTGCCCCAGGTTAGAAATTAAATGAAGTGGCAGAACAGGGTGAAAAAAAGTAAAAATCTTCAGCGTACAGCGTTAAGTGTACCACCCGCTGTATGCATGCGTATCTACACTGACTGTAAAGGGGTAATATTTTATTGTGAGTTCCTTCCCTCTCAC
Organism: Synergus japonicus; assembly: GCA_900474275.1. NCBI lineage: Eukaryota > Metazoa > Arthropoda > Insecta > Hymenoptera > Cynipidae > Synergus > Synergus japonicus. The sequence continues at coordinate 59,135 of UCOH01005849.1, forward strand.
ACTTCGTAGTGTAGCTTTATTTTCTTTCGATAATCGGACCTTTTCTGATTCTTCAATTTGTTTTCATAATATCAATCAAGGATTTTAACATAGTGGACCAGGAGACCCAAGAAAGTGTCAAAAACCCGACTTTTGTATATGAGAAATTTGAATAAGAAATAAATGAATTAAGTGTTTCTTCGCGTCTGCCACTAGAAGGCTAATGTTCTTATTTCTCACAAGAGAAGTAATTTTTCACGGTATAATAACCCAGCATATGATTTCGGTACATTATTTTCGGATATTATCTGATCAGCGACCACAAAAACCCCATTCTACCAAATATTTGGTATAGTTCTCTGAACGTTTATTGCGTTTTCGGATTTTCGTACGTTTTTTTGTAGTTGATGATGTTTTCTGTGTGATTGTGTTTTATATAATTTTCAAAGCAATTATTGGGTTTTTCAAACCCTATTCTTGAATTAACATTGATTTTACTGATTTGTGCTGACCTTTGTTCCTTGAAAGCATAATATCAATCATTTTCGCTTGTGTATTTGTACTTCATAAATATTTTCCCACATCCGGTTCAAGATACTCTTTTTTTCCTACTTCGTATCAGGTAGCTTCGGAAAAATGTCTTTATTGTCAAACAATCATATGTGTGCCGGGTGTAATAAGTATTTAAATAAAATATCGGGAAAGAAAAAAATGGTCGAAACTGAGGCTGAAGACACACGGTTAAAACCTGCAGCAGTCAAATCAAGCATTAAAAAGTTTGAAGTTCTGTTGTTCCAGAAGAAGTTCGTTTACAAGCTTATATTAAAAGGAAAATCCATATACCTGCAGGTAATCGGTGTTGTCAAGCGCACTTAATAAAAGGTCGATTTTTTGATAATGATCTGGGCAGTTTGCAGGTGTACTCTCATTCGTCATGTGTAAGCGCTTTAGAATTGACTACAATGATGAAGAATCTTGCCGTAGAATGCTGTATGACACACTGTATGACAAAATAGCAGATTTTAGCCTTTCAGAAAAGCAGCTTTTTGTTTTCACAGGTTTGACTTGGGAGAATATAATAGAATTAAGGAAAAAGTTTCTCAGGTTAGAAGAAAGTACCACTCTGCAAGCCATTCACAATTTGTACAACTGATGAATTCGTGGTTGATATGCTAGGACCATATCCTGCAAATTTCAATGATGCAGAGATCATGAAAACCCTTCTCCAAAATGCAGATGGTTTGTGCAAATTGTTGAAAGAGAACGATTATCCTGTACTTGATCGCCGCTTCCGGGACGTGAAAGCTGACTTAGAACTCAAAAAAATCAACGTCTAATGCCTGCTTTGGAAGGGAAATGAAAACAACTAACTGCTAAAGAGAAAGGCTGGCTTCGTAAGAAAGTTATTTTTCAAAGCATAACATGCAATAACATTTTAGATTTTCCTGAACTGACCGAGAAAGAATTATACATATTTTTTACCGGATCCTATCAGCTATCGCAAGCCATATCATACTTGGCCGAAATGATTGACAAAGATGGACAGGTAAACATGCAATAAGTGAAAGATCAACCGAATGTATTAAGAGTGCAAGTTCAATCACGGCATATTTCTAAAAAACTATATAAATGTTTCATTAAATGTAAGCCCAATAGTGTTGGAATGTCTGGTTTATTGGAATACGTGTGTGATTGCGCTAACGGAAATAGGACTGTTGGTTGCTGTTCACATATTGCTGCAATTATATACTATCTATCCCATGCAAGGTACATTTCAAAAATTCTAAAGCCAGCTGCAATTCTCAGCGGAATGTTCACTAAGAATAATATTATTCCCGTAATTGAAGAGGATAGCGACGAAGATTAAGAGTGGTCTCATCAATACAGCAAATCAGGAACCTGATACGTGAAAGGCGAGGAGACTCACAATAAAGAAGCACCCCGAATTGTGAGAGGCGAGGGGTCTCACAATAAAAAAGCACCCCGAATTGTGAGAGGGAAGAAACTCACAATAAAATATTACCCCTTTACAGTCAGTGTAGATACGCATGCATACAGCGGGTGGTACACTTAACGCTGTACGCTGAAGATTTTTACTTTTTTTCACCCTGTTCTGCCACTTCAATTAATTTCTAACCTGGGGCACATTTTTCAGAACATTTTGAAGTATGTTTAGGCACAAAATGGTGAGTGTGCCGCAATAGCGTCCTATTTAAAAAAAAATCCATAATTTTTCTAAAACATCCCCCCATCGAAACCCATAACGTATATTTTTTTCATAAAAATTCTTCCAGCCGTTCTCAAAAAAAAAAATATTTTTAGATTTTTCTTTCCACCCCCATAACTCCCCCAAAAAATTTTATTCAGATTTAAATTTTTGGGAAAGTTAATAGTCCATCAGTACCAACTCACACTAAAAATCCCGGACAAATTCGGCTCGGGGCAGCACACATATGCTTAACCTGCTATGCCCTTTGAGGTCCACTTGGCCCTATAGATTCACTATCAAGATCAATTCAAGGTCAAACCGGTAAATATTGCAAAAAATGGATTTTTGACTGCAGACTCGGAAAGGACGGGAAATTTTACGTTCTGACATAAAATAAATATTAATATAAAAAATAGAAGAAAGAACTATGAACTCTTTAATTGTGAGAAAGGTCTATGATAGGTTTTTTCTCTTCGACTTTTTCTTTTTTCTCTTCGAACTTTTTTCTCTTCGAAAGACCTATGCAGAGGATTTCTTTTTATTTTCAAAGTTTCTGGCTGTTTTAACCTTTTAAGCGACCAACAAACATCTGCCATCATATTTACATCCCATCTTCCTTGATAGTGACGTTCCATTTCCTTAATATCTTGGTGAAATCACTCACCTTATTCTTCACTATAGTCTCCGAGATTTTCTAGAAAGTAGTTAAGACGAGAATGTAGGAAATGTAACTTTAAGTTCATTAAGCAGCCTAAATTTTTGAAACTTTGCAACAAATCTTCAACTAAATACTCGTAATCATCACTCTTATGATTTACCAAGAAATTCTCTGCGACCTTTTGAAACTTGACCATGCAGCCATCTCTTTAGGATTCATTTCTGTGATAAATTTTTCGTCTCTAAATAAATTTGAGGACCATCAAAGATACCTTCTTTCTATTTAGAATCACTGATTTCTGGAAATTTCTTTCCCAAATATTTAAAACAGTTGTCATCTTTGTCTAAGGCTTTGACAAATTATTTGATTAGATCAAGTTTGTTTGTTATGAAGAGACAAGGAAAATCTTTAAAGGATCTAATAACGGTTCACGTATTATATTTTTGGATCCGGGGTAGAAATCTTCTCGCATTGCCCAATCTTTTTGTACGTAGTGTTTCTTTCTATCTCTGCTATCCCAAAGACACAAAAAACGGACTTTTTGTAAAACCCGATTGTTGTCTCAAAATCAGAATGGAAATTTTAACCCTTTGTGGCACACATTTTTCTAAGAAACAAATTTTACAGTCACAAGCACCTTAGGGGGTTTTCGGGGTCGCTGATTACGAATCCGGAGTCAGAGTTCCAAAATTCAAAATTTAAAAAATTCAACATTCAAAATTTCCAAAAATCTTAAATTCCGTCGTTTTCGATTTTTCGAAATTTAATATTTTGAATTTAGATTCAGATTCAGAGATGAAAATAAACACTTCAAGAACAGGGTTGAAAAAAAATACAATTTTTATATAGGGTTTATTCTGAGAAATACTGCATTTTAGTTTATTAAATAAAAAAAAAATAGAGTTTATAACTTATATAACATTTCAGAAAATTCTGAAAAATACTTTAAGGTGGACTCAACACAAAAAAAAATTACCGTTCGAATCTACAAAATAAACTAGTGGAAAATGAATTACTCCATGAAAAAGCACTAATTTGGATTATTTGTTTATATACATTATTTTTATAATTAATAATTAATGACGGATAACATTTTTTACACATTCATTTATATCCCAGAGACTTAGGAAAAATACAATACCCGGTACTTGTTATTAAAAAAGTAGTTACAAAAATGTAAAACCATAGAGAATAAGGTGGGATGCTGAACGACCCACTATGCCGCAAAGGATTAAAGTCCCCACAAACTTTCCATTGGTGTTCTGTATACTTAATTTTGTCCAAAACTATATTTAAATTTTCACATGTTTCTTTCAACTTTGTTGAATGGCCTATTGGAATAGGTACATACATGTTACCATTGTGAAGGATAACCGCTTTTAGGCTCCGCTTTGAGGAGTCGAGAAATAGTCTCTATACTCTACTTTCATATAGATATCGGATTTTATTTCATTCATCAATCCCCTCACATGTACCAAGCATGTCAAAGAATTTTCTTTATCCTTGGAAAAAAAATTCCGAAAGTCTTTTTCTCTATTTCGATAAACATAAGCTTTAGTTCCCTTAGACAACAAGTTTTTCTTTTTTAATGCTGCAGCAAGATTCTCAGCTCCATCTTTCGGTAATCCCAAATCGTCTAGTTCCTTTTGATCAAAAGTTTGTGGATTCTCAGGATTCAGTACAGACTTACTAGTTCCTGCAGGTATATATTCATCTTCGTTCGTATCACTTTCACTATCTCTTTCTTGTCTGATCTTTTCCTGTCACCATCGGCTGTGTTTTCAGTGATATACATAGGGTCCTTAAGCTGCAGTTTCAATTTTAATCGCTGATGCTGTTGGTTTCTTCACGGAACTCACATTGGCATATAATATCTCTGATCTATTTGATAATACCATATCTGGACGTAAAATTTCCCGCTCTTTCCGAATCTGCAGTCAACAATTAATTTATGCAATATTTACCGGTTTGACCTTGAATTGACCTTGATAGTGATTCGATAGGATCAAGTGGACCTCGGATTCGGATTCAGGGACCCCAAAGACGTTAGGAATAGTGGTCATTTCTAATAATTTATTTTTTTGATATTTGATCTTCAAATGACCTAAATTATGATGTGGTGGGGGGAAACGTAAGTCAGATTCGGATTCAGCGTGCCGTAAAACATAAGGGTATATGGGTCACCTTTCTGTAACAAGACCATTTTTTTGTGTGCATGTGTATTGTTATTACGATAATCGCGCATGCACAGGTGCATTTGATTATTAGCGCGAAATTTAGGATGCTAAAAATATTATTTTTAGTGTTTATTATAAATATATAAATATTGACATTTTAACTTGTAAAACATTTTATAAGTGTATTTCGTAGCAAAGGATATTATTATTTAGAAAATATACTGTAATTACATCAATAGATACTGACAGCTGACAGCCAGGAAAAAAAGAACGTGAGCAGGGTTCGGTATGTAAAGTACCTTAGGTAAATTACATGGTTTTTTGAAGTAATTTACTAGGTATTTTACGTCGAAAACATCAAATTCTAATGAAGTGGGGGGGGTTTTCTACGTAAAGTACGCAATTTACATATGTAAAAAACCATGTATAATACGTAAAAAACTACGAGTGACGTGTCACTTCCTAACCCTGAGATGGAAGAAACCCTTCCTGTCTCCCTTGAGTGACGCATGACATGCGCGATTAGAGAGAGACAGGAAGGGTTCCTTTCATCTCCTTTCTCCTGTAGAGAGACGCTTTCTGTGCGTATCTTTTCACCCCCATTCTTATATCTCTATGGCCCAAGCGCGCGCGGTGTTTTCTGCCCGACATGGTTCAAAAGAAAACGGGGAAATGGCGCGTGTGTATGGATTTCGGCCAACTTAACAACGCCATTATTCCGGAGAAATATCCACTTCCTTACATACACGATTTTGCATTCTTGATTAGCAGCAAAACCATTTTTTCGAAAATTGTGCCTCCGAATGCAAAAACCAGCCCGACACTCGAAACCGCGTAAAAGTATTGTCCGATTGTCTCCAAAGAAGAAAATTTTCAAAATCTCAAACCAATCAAATACTCTACCAATGCCTAAGAAATCATGAAATAGTAAAAAATCGCTTATTATTTAATAATATTTAATTGCAAAATGACGACCATCGACAATGGTTTCCTGCACGGAAAAAGTTTGCTCGCATCTTCGCGCTAGCGGTGAGAGAGTCGCTTCACTTCACTTTGGTGTAACGGTTTCTCTAAATTTGGGGCACTGATTACCCCAAACTTGGGTGGATCAGTTCCTCCAAAATGTGGATACTTTACTTTCCTTTCGATTTTCTTAACCTTCCATTTTGACAGCAAACAAAATTCCAGACCTGACAAACGGCTCGACTATAAGTTTAGTGGAACGGTTCTTCCAGATTGGGGTAATGGTTCGCCCAAATGAGTTTAACCGTTCGATCAAATAGAGGTGATGCAGCTCACTATGTGATACGCGCGACAGTTTCGCGTGTGGGTAAAAAGTATCGAGGTAACTTCGAATTCCAAAAAACTTCCAGTGAGTGATTTGTTTAGAAATGTTGAATGAAGTTTTCTGGAAAATCTTGGATCGATTTGTTAAAAAACCACTGATTTATTTAACTTTGGGAAAAGTGCTCGAGGTTTGAATGCGCGGGCAGACCTCAAGCTCTTTTTCCGAAGCTGAATAAATCAGTGGTTTTTTAAGGAATCGATCTGAGATTTTCCAGAACACTTTATTCAACATTTTTGAAAAAACCACTCACTGGAAGTTTTACAGAATTCGAAGTTGCCTCGATAATTCTAACCCGCGAAACTAAGAAAACACAACTATAGATGGTCGTCATTTTGGAGTTAAATATTATTAAACAATAATCGATTTTTTACTTCTTCATGATTTCTTAGGCATCGGTAGAGTGTTTTGAATATGTCCTGCAAATATCAACTTATTTCTATAAGGTTTGTCCGAGATAAAACGATGAATGTTTTAAAACTTAATTATATCAGGGATAAACTTTTTGTCAATATTTCGTTCTTATTATTAAAAATAAACTTTTTGGAAAAAAATTTCTAGTAGAAAAAAGTTTCAGTTTCTTATACTCTACAATGTTTTTATGCGGTTTCGAGCATCGGGCTGGTTCTTGCATCTGGAGGCTCATTATTGATCTTCATATGGCTATTGCCAATTAAAGGTTGCACCGGAGGATATCTCCAAGACTGCGATAATCACACCTTTCGAGTTGTTCAAGTACACTGTAATGACTTTCGGTCTTCGAAACGCAGTGCGATCTTTTCAGCAATACATTAAGGAGTTAGTACCACAGAAAATTTTTGAATAATCGATTTTCTGAAAAAATGCAAATTCCTATAATAAATATATAAAGAATTGTTGGGTTAATTATTATTTTGGTCTTAAATATCGAAAACAGGTCGAAAAACGCAACTAAATCTGCAGTTAAATATAGGGATTCCCATTAAAAAAATTGTACTGACCTCGAAATGACCTTGAAAATTGAACTCATGGTCAAAATTGATGGTACAGTTAAATGGCCCTCTCGGTCCTGGTGAAAATTTGACTAAACCATTTTTTCGTAGATAAAGTATTTTAGAAGTAAAGTATAAAGTATTTTAATTAATTAAAATGGATCACCCTGTATTTTAGAAAAAAAAAAATTAAACGCGTTTTTATCGAAACAACGTTTTTCAATATGGTGGCCATGATTTACAAAAAACTATTGGATCGATACGACTGAAATTTGGATATGTTATTCTACACACATGTCTGCATCGCATGAGCTAGAATCATAATGATTGATTAATATTACAGGCACACTAGGGTGGTCCTTATTTTTTCGATTTTCGATTCTTGGTCTCACCCCTCTATTTTGTTATAATGACCAAAAAAATGATCTCTACCAAATTTTAGTGAAATCGGTTAATATTAACATGTGCCTCAAAGCACTCAGAGTTTCTTCTGCAATTAACATGGGGAAAAATACCGTCCAACTTCAAATGCAGGTATGTTTTTTATATTTCACCAGAATCCTTTGGCTCTGTGCAATTGTGATCTTTAGACTACATGTAACAAAAATTACAATTTCCATTTTGTAAATTTTGCCAAAAAATTGTTTCTTTTAGATGTGTTTTTGAACATAGTCTAGAGATTACAATTGCACATAGCCAAAGAATTCTGGTGAAATATAAAAAACATACCTGCATTTGAAGTTGGACGGTATTTTTCCCCATGTTAATTGCAGAAGAAACTCTAAGTGCTTTGAGGCACATGTTAATATTAACCGATTTCACTAAAATTTGGTAGAGATCATTTTTTTGGTCATTATAACAAAATAGGGGGGTGAGACCAAGAATCGAAAATCGAAAAAATAAGGACCACCCTAAGGCACACACAAAAAAGTGGTCTGTATCCAGAACGGGACTCATATAAACTTATGTATTTGGACGCACTGAATCCGAATCAGGGGTCCGTTTGGTTCCACTATTCTTCTTTTGTATCGAACCCTTTTGTCTTCAAAAGATATAATTTGTAATTACAATATGAGCAACCTGTAATAAACATTTTCATGCGTAATAGGGTGGTTCTTATTTACCCTATTTTGCTATAATGAACAAACAAATGATCTCCACCAAATTTTAGCGGAATCGGTTAATATTAACATTTGCCTCAAAGCACTCAGAATTACTTATGCAATTAAGGAGTTATTCTACTTTATAGGCTTAAAAAAAAGAGCTATTTTTCAACTTTTTTTTTGAGTATGTCAAGAAAGATATGGATATGAATATTTTTAGGTATGATAAAACATGTCTTAAAATACGTAAAAAAAATTGTTTTTTATTTATTTTATTGCATTATTGTTTTAAACGTGTTTTTTTTCAAAACAGCGTTCTTAAAACAGTACCAAGGATTTTATGAAAATTATTCGATCGATCCTTATAAAATTTAAACCACACATTCTACACATATTGAACTAGGTCTGTTGCCTATAATATATTAAAAATAACATTTTTACTAATTTTTTAAACAAAAGAACAATGACAAAAAATGCATTTTTTTTTTAAATTTTGTCCGCCATTTTGTTATTTTTTCATAAATATTAATTATTATAGGCAACAGACCTAGTTTTAGTAATACTGAAGTAAACCCACTTTGGTTTTTTTTTCAGCTGGCCGTTACCGAGATATCCCTGGTACCGTTTACCCTTTTGATTTTGAGAAGCCTACGCACAATCATTATTTTTAATATAAACATTGAATAAAGTTAATGAAAAAAAATTTTTTTATGTAGTTTAATACATGTTTTATCATACCTACAAATATTTATTTCCATATCGTTCATGATATACTAAAAAAGAATGTTCAAAAATAGCTCTTTTGTTCAGCTTATAAAGTAGAATAACTCCTTAAGGCCATGTGATATTTAAAAATTTTTTTCAATTATTGATTTTTAGTTATACCAATTATTCTCGCACAAAAATGAATATTTTGCAGAGAAATTTCGGAGAATGATAGAGAACATTGAAACGGAGGTTTGTTGACTCCGTTTTGTTCGAAATTTGAAAAAAAAGTTCTTTCATGCTAAACTCTGTAATGTATTTGTCACTTTGAGGTTAGGTACGTTATGCTTTTTACGAGTTTATTTGTAAATTGCGAAATATTGCAGCCTAATAATTTGAACAAATCAAATATATATAAAAAGAAACCGAAATGGCCTACCTTGGTTAGTGGGCAAGACAAAAAGTTAAAATTTTAATTTTATTGCGAACGATTCCAAGCAGTAAATTATTAACTGTCAAGTTATACCAATTGTTCTCCCACTATACTGAATACTTTGCCGAAAAATTTTGGAGATTGGTAAAAAATATTGAAACGGAGGTTTGTTGACTCCGTTTAGTTAAAAAATGTTAAAAAAAGTTCTTTCATGCTAAAC